>CM029920.1:15517500-15527500 GCA_017639245.1 Myiopsitta monachus
AATGTACTATCACGACATTCGAAGATCAGGGGAGGGAAAATACCAGTGATAGTTCTTGCAAGCTCCTCAAAAGAAAACTGGCATAAAAAGTTGGCCTTGGGTTTGCAGTTTGTAAGCCCTACAGACTCTGTAAGAAGCCTTTTTTTTTTTTTTTTTCCTTTTTTCTCTTTCTCTTTTTTTTTTTAAGGGAATTTGCCTGCCAGGCAGGTCTTCCCTAGCTCTCGCAGTTCTAATTATTTCCTACTGCCCTAATGCATTCTCACTACTAAATTCTCCCTTGACTGTAATAAAGTCTCCCTACTCTCAAGAGCGTTTTTTTGGGGTTTTTTTTTTTTTGTTTTTTTTTTTTTTTTTTTTCCTTAGACTGGGAAAGAGAGGGAGATGGAGAGAGGGAGTGAGAGGAGTGCACATTCCAAGGTGGGGTTTCCCAAGCTCTCGTTGCTCAAATGAGAGTCTTATCCTGAAATTGGCTGCTCATTTCTGTGTGGGCTGTAGGTAATGCGCTCCAGCAGGCTTTTGCCACTACCCACATGTAAGGTACGCATCTTACAATCTCATGCACGCTACTCAGATAGGTAACACTGGCCTTTATAGGGAGATTTTTTTTCTTCCCACCAAGTGGAAAATAAATAGCAGGTGGAAATTAATTAGACCTTACTTGCTGTTTGGGGAAGTGAACTGTTGTTTAATAATTGGATGAGTGTGACAACATATCCCTGAATTTTAGAAAGCAGATAAATTACCGTGCCCAGGACTGACCTCCTATTTTTATTAGTCCTGAGGAATTGAGATGGTGTGAAAGGAAAAGATACAGCCTTCAAATCGCAGGGTAGCAGTTAGCTGAAGATTGAATACAATACTCTACCTTCAATACCTTTATCTAGCTGTTTGTGCCAGCTGGTTAAAAGGATGTTCATTTAAACACCTGATGTATAAATAAACTACAGTACACAGGCAGTGGAAAAAAAATGTGGCTTATAGTACAGGGATAAATATTTTAGGCAGTGCTTGTTTTTTGTTTTTTTTTAATCGCAGTTAACTTGAGCACAAATCAATTAATCTGATTCCTTAAAGCCTTCTCCTTCCAGCTAAGCGTACCTGTTAAGGCAGAATGCTGCAGAAGGGATGCATGTTTTCTTTACCTGGTGCTGGGAGAGGAGGGGAAAGAGGAGTGCTGAGCTGGTGGCTCTCGTCTCTAGTAAATACATCTCATCTGCAGTAATTTGCAAAAATCCAATTGTCCATTTTATTGTAAATCTGTGTTCAAAAATGGCCTTCAGAGACACACCATAGGAGTGCCCACTTCAAAGTTGTGTATGACAGCTTGAATTCTTCCCAGCAGCAGTGCTTTTTCCTGTGCTGGGATCGAGATGCTGTTGTCCCATCTACATGCTGCCCTTTTTAACCATTTTTAAATTGCTTTACTAACAACTACCATATTTGCTCGTGAGGGTGTTCTAAATAGTAAAATACATGATTAGTTGGCTTTGAAGAGATAATTTTTTCACCATGAAAATTCTTTATTTTTTTTCTCACCAAAGATGCAGGCTTTGCTCACTGATGCAGATATGATATGTATTTTTTCTGATTCTGCTAAGGTATGTCCTGTAACTCACGACTGGAATCTCCATTTTCCTGAAAGACCTTTCAGCGCAAGGTGTTTGAGGATGATCAGGGGACTGGAGCACCTCCTGTATGAAGATAGGCTGAGAAAGTTGGGGCTGTTCAGCCTGGAGAAGGGAAGGCTGCATGGAGACCTCAGAGCAGCCTTCCAGTATCTGAAGGGGGCCTATAAGGATGCTGAGGATGGACTATTCCTTGGGGACTGTAGTGAGAGGACAAGGGATAATGGGTTCAGACTTAAACAGGGGAAGTTTAGATTGGATATGAGGAAGAAATTCTTTCCTGTAAGGGTGGTGAGGCACTGGAATGGGTTGCCCAGGGAAGCTGTGAATGCTCCATCACTGGCGATGCTCAAGGCCAGGTTGGACAGAGCCTTGGGTGGCATGGTTTAGTGTGAGGTGTCCCTGCCCATGGCAGGGGGGTTGGAACTTAGATGATCTTAAGGTCCTTTCCAACCCTAACTATTCTATGATTCTTTGATTCTATACTTCATAGAGAAAACTTATTTGAGTAGCTAGTAGTATATTTCACCTAACATAGATGCTTTATTTTCCAGTATTTCAATAGCAATTGACCTAATTAGTATCTCAATCATATTCATTTACTTACCTATTTAAAAATACACAGTGATTTATGCCTCTGTGTAACTGTCAAGTTTGAAAACCAAATATTTTAGCTAATGGGGGGAAAACAAAACCCACAAAAAACTTGTAGCTTGTCTCATATTTTGTTCTCATACATTCAGCTATGTCCTTCATATTTAGCATTCTGATTTATTAGGCAGCCTTAAGTATTAAAAACTTCTAACATACCAGCACAGGACTTGAGGTGCATTGTGCCTTGTGTCATTGATAAACTAATTCCAGCAGAACACAAAAGGTACCATTATTTAAGCCTCGCTCCTCGCCTTTGCTTTTCCATCGCAGGCCGGTTCTAGAAAGCTGCTGTTTAGGCCGTGCTTAAGGTGGCTACCCAAGGGATCACCTCATGATGATGTTGGGGAAGGCCACAGTAATGGCAGAGCATGGACACTATGGGGCTGGATCAAGCACCGAAGGCACCCTAATGGTGTTGTAGGGCCATAGGCCTCGGTGTGCTGCTTTGGAAGACGACTTCACTTTGGGGGGGACACGACTGACTGGCAGCTAAGGTCGGCTTCTGTTCGGTGTCGGCCCGAAGGACAGCGCCATGAGAGCCACGGCGGTACCGGCATCTCGGGGCTGGGCCCCCACCCCGCAGCAGGACCTACCGGGGCTGGCCTGAGCAAGGGCGGGGCGGGCTGCCGCCCTGCGGCGCCCCCTGGCGGCAGCTCTCCCGCTGCGCACCGGCTGCCGCCTCCGGGCGCGAGCGGCGACCCGGGGAACGGCGGCCCCGTGGCGCGGCCGGCGGCGGGGCCTCGTCTCTGGCTGGGCCCGAACCTGGCAGGGCCAAACCAAGCCGCCAGCCCGGCCTTCGGTACATCCTGTGATGAAGTGAGGAGCTCTAATTGAGCTACGGCTCTCGATCCTGCTATTTGTACAAATAAAAGGCCACATCTTGATGCAAAATAAACACAAAAGCACTGTTGTGACTATAACAGGGAGTCATATACTAATTTATATAATAAGTGGTTGTGCACGCTTTATTCAAGATTATGGCTGCAAGAAATGGCATGAATTGCTGGGTGTGTTTAATGCTGGATTATAGCAATTTGAAACATGTCAAACACATGGCTAATGCCTCATGCTTCACTCATTCTTGCGTAAACCTGCATAGCCACCATCCATTATACCCTTGGTAACAACACAATTCTGCAAGTAAATATTGTTACACTAAGTAACCTTTCAATTCAAGTTGTTTAGGAAGAGAAAATGCAATCTTGTGCAGTCAGTTCCAGTGTCAGCTTAATGTTTCAAAAGGGAAGTGGTGTAGAGAATAAGTATCTGCACAGTGACTTGCCTTCTCGAGACACACGCGCGTGCACGTGCGCGCACACACAAGGAACGTACACTCTATTGAGGGGGACAAAAGTAAAACTGTAGCTTCTAACTTCACGGGGCTGGCACTTCTTTTTTGTGCGGGCCATCTCTTGCTTACCCTGGCAGAATTAGGCACTCGACCTGCAGCACAACCACGCGCTGGAATAACCCACATTTTCATTTTCTGTCAGAGACAGCAGCAAGTATTTCCCCCGTACCTTTGTTTAAAATGCCCGGTAGCAGAGCTTGTGCCTCACCTCTGGCAGCAGGAGTTTGGGCATCGCGGCAGAAGTAGGTGTTGAGGACCGCTTGTGTCTGTGAATGTGGGTGCGTGTGTGTGTGCGTGCCTGTGTAGGCACACTCAGGACTGACAGCGAGTGTGACAGCAAGGGTAAAATGGGAAGGATTAGGAAGCGTGAATATGTATAAATGTGTAAACAGGGAACTGTGTATTTTTTGTGTCCTATTTGAAACACTCAACTTTCAGCCTTAGAATCTGATAATAGTTGTCTTTCCTTTGTATTTATTTATGATTATTATGCTAAGAAGCTGCGCTACTGTTGTAAAAGTGAGAGGAAAAAGTGTTAGTTTGTTTAGTGAGATTTTGCAGGTTCAAATTATTCTGCCACCGTAACTGAAATAACTGACACACAGATACCAGAATTTACCCCAGTTTAGATGTTTCCAGTGCTTTAATTTGTGAGGGCTTAGAGTTGACAGTACATACACATCCATGTGTGTATATACATGTGTAAGTGTGTGTGTGCAAGAGAAAAGAAGGGACAAGAAAAAGATTCTGTGCTCTTGCTTTTTCCAGAGGCTCCTTTTTAAGTTGCTGGCAGCGGGAAGGGGGCTGTGGACTGGAAAGCATTACTCCAGCCAAAGTTTCTGTATTGATTTTAAAAATACCTTTTACAACTAGAAAAAAAAAATTAGCAGAAAATTATAGGGACTCTGTCTTCTTCCTATAAATCCTTCAGTTTTCTTCCACTTCACTCCCAAATAAATTACTCTTTCTAGTATGGATACTCTGTGGTGTCATTCTCTCTGTACACAGCTGTCGGGTCAGATTTGTTGTTTTCTATTGCCAGAGTAGTGCGTTACTGGTCATGTTACGTTAAAGCTGATCCTGCTGGCTCACAGACACTTTTAACTTAAAATGCAGAGCCCAAACTATGCTCTGGGGCTTTGCAAGGAAACAAAATCCACAAGACATAACCCCCTTTGGTTAATATGAACTGGAAGATGTGTAACCCTTCTCTGCTAATTGTAATGAAAGAGCCAGGGAGATGTAAAACCAGGGGAGAGATGTATTTATGTATTAAATTTGAGTGTTTTCTAATGTTTTGATTATCTAACATTTGCAACCCCTTGCCCTTTTAATGCGCTTGGCTAAATGTACCACTGTTATTGTCTAACGTTCGAATTTGTAAAAGATGAACCTGTCTGTTGGTTAAATCTTTGTTTGACTAAAAGAGGATTAATGTTTGAATTTCCCGAATTTCCAAATCCTTGTAACGATACAGTTGATGAAGTGTTTTAAATAGATTTTCACTCTGATATACATGTCTTTTTATTGAAAGTAAATATTGTAAAAATCAGAAAGGGCTGCCTGCTCCCACAGTTGCGGCATACCCGCATTAGAATTTTCATATAACTACTAAGGGCAATCAGACCCTTTTCTCTGAATATTTTAAACATTGTACATGTAAAATTTATGCCTAATTTGAATACTTATTAGCTGCCTAATCTCAGAAAAGAGTATTAGCTTTGTTTTTGCCTTGTAAAATTCATCACTGCATGTATCACATTTTCCATTTCTATTATTTCTCTTTACTGATGTTTGTAAGAATGTTTAAGAAGTGCTGTTTGTTTGCAAACACATCTAGTGCTGCTGCTGTTTACTGGGCTAGAACAGCTGCCCTCCTTTATGTTCCCTGTGTTTGGGGCTTGGGGCTTTTTGCATCCTGTTTATTTTTCACCAGGCTATCTTTAAGGACTCATCTTTTACTCTTAACTTTCTTCCCACAATATATACTTCTGCTTTGTTTTGTAGGTGCTTGTTTGTGTTAATTCATATAGCGTTTTGATTAATATCCCGTGCACATAGCTGAAGTTGTAATGATCCTTTTCCTGCCTCTCCCCCCCCCCCCCCCCCGAAAGGCTATTGCTCATACTTTGCGAGGGAACAAACAACTAAGTTCAATAATTAGACTAAGCAGCAAGCTTCATTTCTTTTCCTGAGCTTGCTTACACATCCTTCTGCCTTCAGAGGTGGCTTTTAAAGTCATAGCTCAGCCAGGGTGTTGTGGGGACTCTCTCAAGTGCACTGGGAGTGAAGGAGAACGAGGTCCGTTCTGACCCTGCAAAGGCAGGAGAGGACTTGGGTGGCTGTGAGAAGAGACATTGACCTTTCCTGATTACAGATACAAAATGCGCCTTGAAATTCTGGTTTGTAAGGGCACACTGGTTCTTTATTTACTGCAAAGATTTCAACTGATCTTGGCAGGACATCTCATTGCTGTCCTGAAAGTACAGTATATTTATGCAGTGAAAATGATAAAACATTTATTACTGTAGAGAAGGTAATATGCATAATTTATGCTGTTTTTAGCACAATCATTAGTGATATTCTTGATAGATTTTATTTCCAGCTTTCATATCTAATACATGCCTGGAAAATTAATTTTATATCTTTCATTTATTTGCCTATGTTAAAATTGAGTTTTAAGTCATCTTCAAGTGAACAGTTTGATTGCTGCTCATGCATAAGCTTAATTACTTCCCAGGAAGGACAGTATTAAATGTTTTAAATGTCAGAAAAATAAATGAATATCAGCCGTTTGATTAAAAAAATAGGCAATATCTGACGTGTTTGCAGCAGGAGCTTTTTCTTAAAATGCCTTCGAGGCAAAATTTTATTTAGTCACAAAAAAGGAGAAGCCCATTATACTATTTATCATTGGTTGATACCATATGATTTGTTACACCCTTACAAAATTTTAATTTTGTATGATTAGCTGTGCATCATTAAACAACAGCCTTGCATAAGATATGCTGTAAAATTCTGACAGAATCAAGATAGTGAATATTTTAAATAAGGCTGTATAGTCATCCATGGTTGTCAAAGCTAGATAATAGGAAATATAGAGCACTGTGTGAAATCGTGCCTTCATTTAAGCTGGTTTTATAGGTAGACTTTAAAATGTAGTCGTTCATAAATGCTATTGACCATGCTGCGTGCACGGGGTGTTATTTTGGCCGTTAAATGTGAGCACACAAAGATTGCTTATAGAAACCATAATTCCGGTGATTAGTAGCTGTGTGAAAGCAGAGTTTGCATCACATTTCTTGGTAAACGGCTCTGCGAGGCTTTTTTCTTCTTCTAAAGATGCTGTCTGTATAATTGGCAGAGAGGGACATCTTGATAATGGAAGTGTGAAGGTGTAACGCCTGTGTTAATTGATACTTCTTAATCACTTTTAGGTATTAAGTCATGATGCAGGAATCTGCGACAGAGACAATAAGCAACAGTTCAATGAATCAAAATGGAATGAGCACTCTAAGCAGCCAATTAGATGCTGGCAGCAGAGATGGAAGATCAAGTGGTGACACGAGCACTGAAGTAAGCACAGTAGAACTGCTGCATCTGCAACAACAGCAGGTAAGTTTGTTTTGCTTCCTGTTTGTTTTTAAACAAATAAACGGCTGTTTTCAGATGGGCACCCTTCCTCTGCCCCTCTGTGCATGCTGAGGGGGAAGTGTTGGGCAAAAGAAGAGCATGGGGCATTATTTGTTGTTGTTTTTGTGCACATTAATGCTGAAATGCAAGGACCCTGTTTGTGTGGCGGCAGCACCTCGCTGGTGCTACTGCACACCATGCTGCTTGCCTGGTGATTAAAATCCCACGGTGTGTTTATAAAAGTTGTGCTGAAGCCTTGCAGTGCCTGTTTTGGGAATCTGTTAGTTTACTGTGGATTCGGTGGCGCAGGACGTGATGCAGAACTTTCCACCAGAGGGCCACATTACTTGAGACTTCGCTTCCCTTGCGATGAATTGTTCCAAAGTCGGAGCTGGAGTGAAGGGATCAGAGTGACTTCTCACAATAAGATGCTTTGCTGTCATAGGTGTAAATAAAAAAAAAACTTGGTTAGTTCAGGACCATTGGAATAAAGACGAGCATGTGCCTTTCTGTGTGTGCGGGGGTTTGAATGTAATTGGGATGTGTGATTCTGAAAATATGGGAAAAGAGCAGCAACTTTTCTGTAGGTATGTTTCCATTCTCACTTTTAAAACATTTCTTTAAGTGTGTCTGTTTGTTTTCTCAATGAGCTAATGGAGAACTGCTTTTATGCTTAAAACTGTAAAATTAAACCGTTGTCTAACTGCTGACGTCCTCTAATTCTGAGATGCAATCAATTAATTTTTGTCACTGTAAGATTTCTTTTGCTTTTAAAACCTGTACAAACATAATTCCGTCTACTCTGCCTACCTAAAGGGTTGCCTCCCTATCAGGGTATGTGGACTGTGCCAGTGCAGTGAATCCCAAGGGTTTTGTTTGGTAAACAACTGGGGTCTGATTCTGCAGAGTGTCAGTACCAGCTCCGAACTCCTGAAAGTCTTCACTTTCTGGTCCTCTCAGCTGCTGAGACCACTCAGCACCTTTGGCTGTTCGAACCCTTCATTTGTAAATACCGAGGTTTTTCATTGCAATGTCAGGTATTGCATTAATGGAAGGAAAGTTGTCTCCCCTAAGATAAAATATTATAAAAATCCTGTTTTATAGAAACTGTGTTTTAACATGATAGATAAATTGCATGTGTACGGGCCACTGAAATAACAGGTCATAATAGCTCTTAGAATTCAATCATTCTTAGTGCTGAATTAAGCAGTGTACACTAGCTACATTTCCATTTAAATATTTTAAATGGTGACAAAAAATGTGGAAGAATTAAATAGTTGTAGATTGAAATATGAGAAGTTGTTAAGGCTTAAATCCTTGCCTTTCTTCAGATTCAGGTTTATTCTGTTTTAGCAATTGAGCACTTGCAGTATAACAGGCTGAGGAAATAGAGGTTTCAGTGTCTTCATCAAGTTCTTAGCAGGCTTACACCTATATATGAGTATACACATATATGCACACACACATACATATTATCTATGTATGTACCCTGTATATATGTAGTATTTTCATATAAAATTACAGTATATACACACAGAAATATATGTGAAAATTTAATATTGTTTTAATTTAAAGGCATGCCATCACCTTTATTCAGATGTTCAGATTATAATAGCCATTTTAAAATCTTTATTTATTGAGAGTGTATTTAATGTGAAAGTGTTTAGAAAACTAAATTTAAGTGAAACACTTTAAAACACAAAATGCCAGCAGAATAGTTTGCCACTTACATGTTTCTCAAAGCACCAGTCCTAGGCATTTGTAGCCAATTTGTCCTATATAGTCACAGATTCCAGTAGATAGCATTTGCAAAGACCACTGAGAATAACAACTGAAGATGAAAATATCCAGTTGAGTACTAATAACAGACAGGTTCTGAGGGGACAGGCTTAGAAGTGACAATCTTTTCTTCAAAACTGTGATTAGATCTTAAATAAGCAGACAGGCAAAGTAAAACCATGGGTACAGTTAATAGGGCTCAAGAGGCATTTTATGGTAGGGTCTGCACCATAGGATTTAAATACAACTTGAGTTAGGCATATAAATCCTCCTATAAAATATGTTGATGTGAAACATAAACACTAGTAAACATGTAGTAGGATGTCCTTTAGATAATGGGCATAGCTTTATGCTACTTTTCCTTTTCTTCCTTTTTTTCTTCCATTCCCCCCACCCCCTTTTTTACCAGATGCCTTTTGAAATATGATTTAAGCGGAAAATGATGGCTGATTTTATTATTGTCGCTGTAGTAACTCTCTAAAACATTATTTTTAATGTGACTTTTGTAACAAACTTTGACAAGCAGAGAAACAGAGCAAACCCCATTGTACCTGCAATTATTAAGATTTTTTTATTGTTTAAATATGTGCACGATACAATGTACTGATGTCATAGTTTAACATTCTGGTTTTGGCTTCTCTGAATTGTTTTATTGGGACCTTCAAATGAACAAATTAAGTTCATTATAGCTTTTTCTAAAGGAGGCAAATAAATGATTGCTGGTTTTATTGCCTTTAACTGGGCAGCTACATAAAGGGATGCTAATGCTTAAGAATAGCTGTATCAGCTACGTAAAATCACAAAATAAGTTTTTACTATGGCATGAATACGTACTGGGGAATGCTAAGCATGAGAGATTTTAGGCTATGTACAGATAGCAACTGGGCTAAGTTAAAAATTGTAAGTTATACGCAGTTTGCATCTTGTTCAAGCATTATGAGCACAAATTGGAGGATTT
>CM029920.1:15532500-15645000 GCA_017639245.1 Myiopsitta monachus
AATTATTCCTGACCATCGTGCAGTGTTTAATAATTATTCCTGATCATGGTGTGGAAGAACCACAGTGGATTTTGAGAGTTCAGCTTTCCTACCTTTATTGTTTGAATTGAAATAAAATAGTGTTACTCAGAATTATTGTTACTTAATTTATAACAATACTGCAGCAATTTAATTTTTAGCAATAACATAATTTGTTTTTAAGAATAGGCAATATTGCATAAAGTCTGTGTGATTCAAGTGATCAAAGATAAAAAATTCGTTTCATCCCAAGTCACCACTTTTATGCCCAGTATCTGAATTTTGAAAGTAGTCTTTAATGGAGATTTCACTTTCTTGAGCTTTAAAGATTGGATAGAGGCTGCTCATGCTGTTTTTTCCCCTGACTGGACCTGTGGTTTTTTGTCTGTCCAATGTCTGGGACTTCTTTACAACCTGTTTTGCAGTTCCTGTAACTGCTCCGCTTGGAGACCTCATGTCTGTGCCTGCACCGATTGGTTTTGTTGCAGCCTCATGCCACAGGGAATAAAGCAGAATGTCAAAAGCCAGGGCATCCTATTTATTAATCTTTCATTTGTTCTGTAGTCTTGAAAAGAAGTAACAATGTGATGGCTTACGTCGCTGAAAAGCAGGTAGAGTTGGTAAGGAGGGAACGGAAGAGAACCAGAAAGCTATTTGAGTTACTAGATGAGTAACAAGAGCAGTTGGAGTCATTAAGAAAGAGAAAAGCCGTGTGAAGGACTAGAATTAGTCTATGAAAAAATTAAAGTGAGTGAAACTAACCCTTGAAATACTCAAGAAGGCCTGTAAATGGTTATAGTGACATACTCGTGTTACTTCGGTGTGAACATGACTGCAGACATGAGAGTATTCTGCATGCTTTGGTTTCCTAAAAGTTAAGAGGGTTGGGAAGTACCTAGCATTTACTGCTGTTATCTAAAGCTAGAGAAGACAAACTTGGGAAGATAGTTTCAGAAGGGGTGAGGCTAAAGGACACTTTTCTGGACCTAGCTCAGCATCTATTATCTTCAGAGTGGTTTTAACTACGTTCATAGATGTGAGAGTGATGGGAAGGGACTAAAAGGTCAGGGTCAAAGATGATAAAATGGACAATGAAGATAGATAGAGGACAGAGCCGAAGGGAGATAAATGCTGTAGTTCTGTCTGAGGAGACTCTTTTTGCTTGTGAGAAGCACTTCTCCCTTTCAGTCAGGTGAAAGGAAGATATAAATAACCTTAGCCAAAACAGAAACACTGGATGGGAACATCAGAAGTGCCAAAAGATCCAAGTTATTGAAAATAATTTGATCTAATGTTATCTTTGAGGCAGCCTGAAGCTAAGGTGACTAAAAACAATATTAAAGAAAGCTGGAGTATAGCTTAACTTCTGGTGAAGCTCCATAGTGGGAAAGCTCATGGTAATGAAAAAGAAGTAACATGATATAGCTTAACCAGTGGAGCTCTTCTGAAGTTAAAGGCAACGTAACATCTAAGACCAGTACACGAATATAGTGGAAGTCCACGAATCAGAGCTGCCATAGGATCAATGCACTGAAAGAAGACAGTGAGATGATGTGGCAGGAAACAAAAATGTTCCCTAACCAAATATATGTGTATTTACAAATCTGTATGATTTTATCTGAAATACTAAATTGATCTTACTGTTCATTTGATTTGGCTAAGTGTAGCAAAGGAGAAATAGTTATTTTAAATTGACGGTTTTTTCTGTCAGAATGACAGCAGTCACAACTGACAACAGTCACAGCTGTTTGACTCAAGAGGTATTTCTGTCTCATTTCATTTATTTATTTCCATAAATAATTGGTTTTTATCTGCATAGTGAATGCAATCAGTATGATTTGGTTTTTCTCTTCCTTTAGGAATTTCAGAACAGAAAGAAGCAGAACTTGTATATATGTAAATGTCTAAAGAGGGCCCTGATAAGGATGTAGCTAATTTTGGGAAGTGTGCTAGGTCACTGATTCTGCACAGTGGACACCAGACTAAGCCACAAAGAAACAGTCAATTCTATTGAAAATTCAAAATACCCTGCAGTATACCAGTCAGTCTAAGAAACAAATGCTCTGTACAGCCTCTCCACTCCAATTGCGCAAATACTCTAAGCTATCAGAAGACAACCTGAAGATCCTTTGTAGCTATATGTGGTTTGTAGGAATTAGACTGGGCAGCTTCTCTTCATAAGAGAATCTGAATGGATGGATTTTACATCTCTGAGCGTGCATATTAGGCTTGAAATTACTTTCTAGTCATTTTGCATTACTTTGTATAGAGCCGTCGCAGCCATGGGGCTGTTAAAGTCTGAACAGACTGTTTATTATTATATTGCGTGATATGAAGTGTTTATGTGTTTTTATTTATAATAATTCAATCTTGATGCTGGATTTAGAGATTAATTAGCAAAACTAATATGGCCTGTCTTTCAGGGATAGGAGTAATAAAGCATTGCCGAGAGTAGACTGCTTTAGATAGGAGGCCATAGATGCTTCTAATACTGACCTCTAGATTACTATTTGTTTTATTAATTTGAGGATTTATTTTAAATCTGTAAACTGGTTATCTCTTTTTGTTCCCAGTGAATCCTTCCACCTGCTGGCTTTGGCTCTTCTTCCACGAGGTCTCCTTTCCCTCATTCTTTCTGCTGGCTTTGTATCTGTCATTGTTGGCTCAGTTTCTTTATCTACACTCCACATTGTGCTCCTTTCACCTTTACCCTTTCTCGTTTGTCTCCCTTGGCCACAGAAACTTCTGCTTCTGTGTATTTTTATCTATCAAGCTTGATGCCTGTGCATACCAATCTTTTAGTCTCATTTATTTGACAAAGTACATCTCTGTGGCTGTTGTAGCTTGTACAGGAGATGTTTTGGGAAGTTGGATGTTTTGGCCCTAGAACAGTATGAAATTGTGTAACCAAATACTTGTAAATGCACTCTTAACAGACAGAATTAGCACGCAGTCCTATGCCAACAAATTTATTGCCAATTTCATTCCAAAGATGCATCTAGAGAAGTTGTAGATACTTAGCAAATGATTTTTGTAAAGACCAAATGTTGCCATTGAGCTCTCTACTATTAAACTCTAAGAAATCCAGTACTGGAAGGAATGAGGACTTGCAACCCAAATCCAAGGAGCTCAGCAGCATGTAATCTTGCATCAACATCTTTTCTCAAAAAGAAAGACTGTATAAGGTTGCAATGGCAATACTAAGTTATTTTCAGCACAAACTTTGACAAAAAAGCTGTGGAAATAGATTGAACTGAGGAAGTACTTCATTTTTAGCGTTAAAATTTAGGTTGTGATGTAAAGCCTGTCTTCTCCCTTGGGTTGCCTACAAGGGGTACAGTCTTAGTCAAATGAGGGAAGTAACTTCCTGGAGAAGATGGCTTATCTGAGCTAACTTTAACATTGCCTATGTGTGTGCTGTTAGTGTTGTATCTCCAGTGTTGTAGAGCACAGTAACATCTCAACTGCCTGAATGTTTACCCAGATTCTTTGACTTTTATAGTTTGCCCTGAGCCATGTCTGTCACAACTGGCAGTACCCATTAACCTACCTAAAACTTAGCTCATGTATGGCTGGCTGCTTGTGCTGTAGTCACAGCAGGGGGTGCAATGTAGGTGTGTTCCCTTGTCTAGGAAGATTATAGTTAGTGGTTCCTTCAGTGTAGTATTTTGGTGTTCGGTTCTCTGTATTATGCACCTGATGATAATTGTTCAAATCATTAGGTCTTTAAGATGATACTGTAATGTACAGTTTATATATTGCAACTCTTATAGCGTCTATGCATATGAGTAGAACATAAATACATGTACTTTTAGTATGTGCTACTTTTATAAATCAAACCAAAACACATAAGTTATGTTTGTCGAATGATACAGAGTGATTCCAGAAGAATGTGTTGGGATTTATTTATTTGTTTGTTTGTTGTTTTCTTTAGGCTGTGTAATCTTTTTATATACTTACATTCTTCACGTTCATCAGTAGCCTCTCTCCAGACTGTGCAAGAATCTGTGCTTGAAACCATGCTGCCAGTTTTCTTATTTAAAAGCTTTCACACTGTAATTTGTCATATCAGAGTACTCCTTTGAAATTCTTTTATCAAAATCAAAAGAGGAGGGAAAGATTGCATTTCCCCATGTGCTGTATCTCCAGGTATCCTATAAATAATAGACTTAGTGTTTTATTTTATTTATCCTTTTAACTGTATCCTAAAATACAGAATATGATAGCAAAGCTCTCCAGTAAGAGGGCTTTCACAAATTATTCTTCCTGATGCAGCATCACTCCATCCTTCAGTGCGCTTCAAACTTGTGCATCTTGCAGTTTTCTGTACTGCAGACCTACAAACCTCAGAAACTGTTGGTTTGGATCGGTTTTATTGTTTATTTGTTTTCACTGAAAGTTTCTCGTGATTTTATGGTTTTGGCCCTCTTCATTCTTCTATGGAATGTTCTTTGGAAACAGAAATCCTGTGTTGGTCTTTGAGGCTTTGCTGTCAGTTTTCTCAGGAGAAATGTGAAAGCGCAGTCTACCTTCTTTCTCTTTTAAATTAGAGGAAGCAAGCTAAAAAGAATCGTCCAATCCCAGACTTTGATATTTGACTTCACAAGTAAATAAAGTTAATGATATTATCAATTATGGCCAGCACCAGTGTGAACAGAGTTGTTTTGTGGATCTGAGATCCACAGAATCTGCTGCTGAAATTATGCTGATTTCAAACAGGATTGTTTCTAATAATCCTTTATCACAGTTAGTCCTACTTTAGGACAATAATGGTAAAAAAAAAAATAAATCACAGAAAGCAAAATGCTTACAACATGAAAAATGTGTCAGGGTTTCTCTGAAACACTGCCTTGTACAAGATGGTATCTGATTTATATTGTGAACTCAGAAAGCAATAGGAACCTCCCTAGTATGCATGAGCTGGTATTTCAAGCACTGAAGAGAAACACAGTTTGAATGCAATTGTCTAATGTTTTAATAGAGAGATCTTATATGTAAGTGTGTGTGCTTGCCCTAAGTCAGAACATTTGCCAGATCCTTCCAGATGTGGAGGATCTAATAGATGAAGAAGCATATCATTAGGAAGTAGGAATGTGTTTTCCACCAGCTCCTTTCATAACAGAAAAGCATCTCTAGCATCCTGAAAACATATGTGTTCACTTTCTGTGTTTTGACATCACAGTAGTCATGTGAGGATGTTGCTGTAACAGCCTGAAATGTAGAGTAAGATTTGTTCTTCTTTACTTCCTTCATAGACTGGACTTTAAGGGGTGTGGCTGACATTGCTTCTGAAGTGAGCATAGCTCCAGCTGAGGAGGTGAAAATCATCTTCCTAATCTGTGTCCTAGGAGTAATTGATGTGCAGTAAATGCATCATTAATATTGTGTGAAGTTTAAGTAGTTTTTTAATCATGTTTGAAGTATTTCTAAGAAAATTGGAACATATATGGATTTAATGGAAATTCAAGCTGTGTACATAAATCATAAGCAAGACTTCATGAAACAGTTGCTTTTGGTATTCATAATATTTGGTAAACTGGTAAAGTTGTGTCCTGGTTTGTGAGAACATCAGCAAAGATAGTAGAATTTATCTAAATTATATGCAGTAATGAGATACACACTAGAATATTTTTGTCCTCTTAGAAATGTCTTTAACATTAGCCTTTATCCATTTGCCGTCTTACATGTTTCTCCAAGTTGTTTTTTTTAATATTATACATGAATTCGAAACATGCTACCATACTCACGGATGTCTTTTGAAGTTTTAAAGACATAACAAACCCAGAAATGTTAAATGAAATCTGTCCTACAGAATATACTCTAAAGCATTGACATAACACAGAAACCCAAGGAAAATAGGTAAGTTGATTCATTATCTTATTCCCTTCTACTTCGTATGAATCCTTAAAATTCTATTAAGTCATGATAGTTACTGAAAGGTGTACTCTGCATACCTGGTAAATATGAAAATGAAGAGGAAAGACAGCTATGTGAAATGTTCTTACGGATTTTAGTGGCAATCAATATTAATGTTTCTTAAATATATTTAAGTAGGTAAATGCATCATGAAAGTTAGAGATTTCAAATTATTTTCTGTAATTGTTCCGTAGAGGAAGATTAGGCTTTCTGTATTCAAAAGCAGAAGAGAAGACAGCAGTCGCTTATTGGAAAGGATGAGGAGCTATGTATTATGCTTTGTGCTCAAGTAAGCAGAGACTAGAGAAAGAAGATGAATTGTGGAATTAGAACTGAAGGTTAAGAAACTCTGCAGCCCTCAGGACTAAAGAAACCTGGGTTAGGAGCATTCATGCTTGTTGAAAGCAGAGCAGGCTTTGTGGCCTGCATTGCATCCATGGCAGTCCTTCCTGCAGATGATGCTCTATCTCCATTTAATTTCTTTGCTCTCTCCTACATTACTTGACATTCCCTCTTGGATGAGTCTCCCCACCTCTTTACAGCCCGTACACATCCTTCACTCTTGAACACACCATTTTACAGCCCCAGCTTCCCTGTTCACAGCCTTGACGACTGTTGACACTTTTCCTGTTCTTTTGGCCACGTATGACCTCAGGCACCTGTCCTTGTCCACAGCAGCTGTTTTTTTTTTGGCATGGTACAGACACTGCACTTACCGAATTCTCTGAAAACAAATGCTGTGCTAAGATGCCTGCCTTCCCTACTACTCTCAATGAAACAAAAGAGAGCAATAACAGTATGGGGCAGGACAGAATTGTACTTGTTCAAGTGTAGTCACAATGCCTAGCCTAAACTCTCTTACTTTTAAAATCCAAGTCAATTAACAATAACAACATAAAGTATAGACTAGGAAGCATATTCTGTGCGATTTCTGTTGTGGAAGAAATCTGACAAATACAAAATCAACAAAGCCAAATCCTATCAAACCCAGAAGAGGATACTGAATGCAGAATTTTAATTTGCATGGTATTTGAGCTCTATGATGCAGCTTACATGAAGTGCTTGCATGACAAAGTATGAGTAGTGCCCTCAGATCTTACAAATTGCATCTTCCATTTTTTTAAGAGTCCAGTTACAGAGTAACATTGTACAAAACAAAAGTAAAAATGCATTTAAAATAAATAAATACCTTGGCAGTATGGATTTGGTTCACATTTGGCCAGTAATTTCTAATATTAGAGTTGTGTAACTAATGTCAGCTAACACTAAATATGTAACTCATTTGGGACTGTGCTATACAGCAGGAACAGTAGGAGATGTATAGCAGTAGAAACAAGAAGAACATAAATTTAATGCAATAAATTTACATTGAAAGTATTTTATGGAGCAAGCCTATTTAATTGAAGAGGACATAAGCATATGTTTATCTGCTGTTCTTAATAGAGAATGCATAACACATTCCTAAAAATAAGCATATACTTAAAGAGCTTAACTGGCATAAAGGTGATAGATAACTTAACAAGAGTTATGGAATAAAAGCATGTGTATTTCCAAAATATACAATGTAAGGACCCTATTTTACAGTCATAAAAAGTACAAGCTCATACTTCAGACAAATGTTATAAGTGTAGCGTTGTTGCTCCAAATTTCCATGCGATACAGTTAACTTCCTTCCATTTTCTGCCCTCATCCCTTCATCCTTACTTAATGCAAATAGTTTATTTAAGGGCTACAAGATTTATCAGTAAATAGGTAAACTCTTTGGTAAAATTTATAAAGTGTTGCACCATGTATGTTTTTCTGTGTTACAAAACAGTAGAATGAGTTAAACATCATTGCTGGATGCCACAGCATTCGTTAAAGATAGAGCCTTCAACATAATTTAGGCTGTAGTTCAACATATTTTAGGCTTTGGATAACCAGGCTTCAAAATGAGCTGGATCCAAAGTAGTATTAAGGGGGGGGGGGGAGGGGGGAAGTATACCTTTAAAATAATAGCCCAGCTTAAATTTAACATTTAAAATATGAAAATACTTATATAGGTCTAAAACTACTGCAGCCTATTATAAGAATGTAAATAGATAAAACAGACCTGTTGCATCAGTGAATTCTCTTCAAATTTCAATGAAACAAAGGCTTCCTTTTTAATTGCTGTCAGAATCAAAGGAAGACATGCTAAATTTCTGAACCTAGTCATTCTTTGTGAAAATGTTGCCATGTCATTCATTTAAGTGTCTATCATTAAAACTTTTCTAATCAGAGTGAATGCTGATATGTACCTGTTTTTTTAATTGCTGAAATACATTTCTGCTGCACAGGAACACATTTCTGTTGTCCTTCAATGGACATGCTAATTCAAGGCTTAAAAATCCAGTGGTAACTAATAGGACAATCTTCGTTTTCCTTTTCTATATTATTTCCCTGGCAGTCAAGTACCTAACTAGTTTTAGAAACTGTGTGAGGATGTTCCTTTATGTGCCTGTGATGTATCCTTAGCCACTTTTGAAAATAAGCCTCTGGTTACCAGAAACTATTGGCCAGTTCACTCACTAGTGTAAAATAGTCCTCGTATAGTAAATGACTGAACTTAGATACTTTAATAATCAAATAAATACAAAACAGTTTTAAAATACTATTTTTAATCTAATTGTAATTTCCATCTCAATGGAGTGTAGCAAAATTAAGAAGCAATATTATTTTCTAAATAAGAAAGTTATCCAACTTAATTAAATGTAAAAAAAAATTAAGAAATTTAAATGTGCATTTCGTAATAGCAAAAAAGAAACAACTAATTTAATGTAAGAGCTCATGTTTTATTGAACAGCAGTGTAGCCTAATGGTTCAATGAATCAGTGACAAAGAACTTCTGCTTAGGCAAATACATAAAAAGATTAAAAATCTACTATTTAAATCAAGGGTTCCTGCATGCTGGTTTAAATTGTCATTAAAACCATGATTTAAACAATTTGATTTAAAACTGTGATTTAAACAATTTGATTTAGATCAATCCATCCTGTTAAATGGCTGAATAAGAGAAAAGCACAAAATGAATAGCCAAGGGACAAGAACAGCTTTCGTGGAGCTTCCTCCCCACCCCTGCCACTTTTGATAAATTAATCACAAGTCTTTAAAAGTACATTATCTTAACCTGACACAAATATATTATGATAAACAGGAGTTCACTCTCCCCTCCACATTTTTCAGTGCATGCGATACACTAGATATTTGCTTAGGGTTTTAAAAAAAAGAAAGTGTGTTGAACAGGTAACGAAGTGGTGTGGAGAACTGCTTCAGCTTACCCTCAGAAATATGGGTCAGTTTACCTTGTGGCGGTATTGGAAACCTCCCTTTATATTTGCTCTGTTACTCTGGCAGGACAAATGAGTCTTAGTTTCAGAGGTTTAGCTTGTGTCCGGGCCATTAAACACTGAAAGGTGAGGGTTTGGGTATTTTTAAAGGCAACTCTTTAGGGATATTTCTGAAGACCGCAGGTGCCTCCCAGAGCCAGCTCCCCTAGGCTCACTCCCTAACCATCGGAAGTAGACTTCCTTGGACTCACACACAGCTGGGAAGATGGAGCATATTGTGCTCCTGCGGTTGGCCACAGAGCCAAGCACACAAGAGCTGAAGTAATTTCTTTGCCGAAACAGTAGTCGGCCTGAAGCTGTACAAGATGAGCACATGGCTCCTGCAGAGATCTCCAGTGGTGGGAGTGCCTCCAGCTACTGAACGTGGGGAAGGTGAGGAGCAGTGAGTTGCCCTGGCATGTCCCGCCAGGCTGCGTTGCTGGACTCACTCAGCTACAGGGCAGGGCTGTGTGGTGACTTACACCCCTTGCCCATGCCCTCAGCAGTTGTAAGGGGTCTGGGAAGTTAAAACAACCAGGGAACAGTTGCTGGTGGTGGGTTGGTGAAGGGTGACCAGAGGGGAAGAAGAGCTGAAGGGTTTTCTGCAGTGAGAAGCAGACTGGGAAGAGGGGAAGGATATTCGGGAACAGAAAGAGAAAGGGAAGATATGTGGCCTGGATCATATTTTCTGAAGTGCTTTCTCATTATTGGAGTCAAGCAGTATTGCCTGGATCCTCCCAGTGGTACCTTCTTTTTCTGATAAAAATATATTTAGTTTATTAAGAGATAGACATTATGATAATAATGTATTTACCCATTTAGTGCAATATACTTGTGGAATTATTTACAGTCACAGTATATATATGGTGACAGTGAATGCAGTTTATTTCTTAAATTGCCATTCTTCAGCAGTGTACACTTTATTGACGTGATTGTTTGCCTGCATGTGGTTTATGCATCTTTGGTAGAAGCTGTGAACGTTGTCACAGGAGCTGTGCAAATCACTGTAAAACTTCATGTCATGCAGCCATGACACAGTAATGCTTCTCGGATGTCTGATATCTCATAATTTGAACAATTTGGCTGTAGAATCCTCTCAGGGCTGATATGGGTTAGTGCAGATTGGGTTTGTTGTCCTCCTTCCTTCCCATGTGGAGGAGTTGCCAGGTGCTCAGTTGGAATCATCATAGACATGAAATGCTCTGCAGTAGCAGACCTGAGGTGGTATAATTCAGACTGAAATGGCATATGTTGTTAACAAGCTGATTCATAACAGAAGACTGGTATTTTATGTACTCTAGGTAAAATCTTGTCCCTGTTCAATATATGAGACCTAAATTGAGAGAAATGTTTACAATATTAAAAAGGCAAATAAACCCTTTATGTTTCAAGTATTTCAATAATTATGGATTGGTAAATAATTTCTTTCTTCCGTATTTTGATCTTACAGGGATTGCACAATCTTAAATAAATACTGGGAAATGCTTCCATTACTGATGCCTTGTAGTACCTGTGCTGTCCCACCTTAGAGAAGTCATAGAAATCTATTAAAAGGAAGTTTTAGCTAGCTGTGGGTATAAAATTTATGGAAGAGTTTATCATCAAATTAAAATTAAGGGAACATTTCTGCTCAGAAGCTGCTCAAAAATGAGGCAAATTTAAATGCAACAGCTCTGCCAGCTATGAGTATTTGTAATAACGAGTCAAAATTAAAACAGATAGGAAGGGGAGAGGGGTTAAAATGAAAAGGTGTACTGCACTACGCTGCATCTGGTTTCACCTGTTCCAGCTCAAACACTGTTATAGGGTTTTTTTAAAAAATGTTTTTATTAATCTCTGAAAATGACAGGTGTCAAGAGCCTTTTGTGATGCACATACAAAAAACTTGCGGTCAAGAGGTCATATGACTGCAATGTATTAGGCAGTAGTCTTCTCTCTTGTGGAATTTTCCTTGTTTGAAGTGTTTTCAATGAAAGATGCTTGCTGTAATGCACATCAGTAAAATGATCTATTTGGGAGCAGCTTTACATGGTAAAGGAAGCTATGAGAATACTTTGGTATTGCGTATGTCGTCTCAACAATTGAATGTTCTGAACTCTCTGGGATGCTATAAAGCACACGATGGATATATATGGCTTACAAGAGCATATGTCTTTTGGGATTGTATTTTATAAATATCATTCTCGTCGTGAAAACAATTTTTTGCCTTTTTTCCTTTTTTTTTTTTCTTTTTATACTCTTATACTTCGAGAGTTCTGATGCCCTGAATGTGAAGCCGTGTATTTCACTAAGCTGTCTTTCCATATTTTCTTTGTTTTTTCTTCAGTGGCTGTGAGTACCACAACTTCTAAGAAAATAAATGCAGTATGCAAAATAAGATGTTTGCACACAAGACACAGAGAAAACAAAAATTGAATGGTTTGAAAACTTGCTTTGGTGTGTTTAAAGTAAAGGCAGCTATTATTCTAAGGTAGCCATGTACAAGGCCAGTTTCAGAGGCTCTCCTTGAACTCTGTGAGCTGTCCTTTGTCTTGGGCACATCAAAGCTAGGGCGTATACCTGCCTGGGCAGGTATTTTCAGTCAAGTGACATAATACACTACATCAATCATTAGGAAGAAAAGAAAAAACAAAACAATAGTGATGGAGACTTTGAACATTTATATTAAAGTTCAGTTTTGAAGATATGCCTTTTTTCACCACACCGATCTCCAGAGCAGGTTTGGCGCAGAACCTTGTGAAATAGTTGCGTGATGTGGTGATCCTTCTGGAGATCGTTTATTTTCCGCTTTTGTTCAGTTGTTTTGGGTAGGTGTGGAGAAGGCAGATTAGTGACAAAATTACAAAGATACCTTATAAACCAGCTTTGAGATGCCCACATCAAAGTCGGATCTCTAATTAGGGAGTTAGGAAAGCTGGATTATAAAAATGGAAGCCAGTTGATTGTTCCTGAAGTGCCCCGAGGGGAGGAGGAAGTGCTCGCTCAGCTCTTCCATGCCTCAGCATCATGCATGGGAAGGACTGGGGTACTCAAGGAGTGTATGCATGCTTTTAAAATGTGAAGTGAGATGAGGAGTGCATTGTTTGGAGTTTTTTTGACTCCGTCTGAAGCAGATTCATTGTGTTCCTGTGGACCAGGATGAAGAGCAGGACTGTTTACATCGCATGGGCTTTGATGCAAGGGAGTTCTGCAAGATTTATATTGCAGATGGGTAGGAAATGATATTTTGATTTTTAAAATAATGTTCTTAGTTTTCTTTTGCTTCTGGCTGCGCTTGTGCAGCATGCTTACATGTGTAGGCAACTGAGGATTTAAAAATAATTGGCCTGCTACTCTTTATTGAATTGAGAGAAGGGAATGGAGGAGAAAATGGAATTCCAGGATGGAGTATTATGATGGTTACCAGGGCTGAATACTTGGGCAAAAGATACAATATTTTTTGTTTAAAAGTCTTTAAAACACAGTAATTTTGGACGAGGCTGGTACAACACTGAAGAGGCAGGATCAGCTACTGCTGGTACCGCTATATACCGCTATAGGAGGAGCAAGAGGAACGCACAGAAGGTATGGGATAGTAGTTACATGAAATAGGAAGGCAGCAGATATGGAAAGAATGGGAGAAGGTTATTGAGAATAATGAGAAGTAGAGAAATCTATATCCATAAGAAACTTTACTAATAGCATTTTTACAGAAATAGTCAGTATTACACTTCCAGTCCACAATTCACTGATAGCTCTGTTTTCAGTAGTTTGAGCAACAAAGACTAATAACAAATAAGAAAAGGAAAAATGGAAACCAATATCTGGGAATGAACAGTTTAGGAATTCCGCTGTGTTTCTGATTGCTGTATAAAGCCTGTTCCTCACTGTTATCTCATTTTATGGTATTCCCCAGAATGCATGAAACGTTAGATGTCAAGATCATAGCAGTGAAATAGAGATGTTATGAACTTCTATTCCTAGTTAAACAGTCTATCTATAACAGTCTGCTGAAAATTGTTATTTTGATACATTTTTATGTATGGTGTTCTTTAAGGGTAAATCTAGAGGGCTAGCTGTTATAGGTAGGGTGGGATGGGAATGAGAATTAGAGTTTAGCTTCATGGTTTGTGAGGATGAACAATTTGGAGAATAGGCCAATTGTGAAATTCAAGTGTAATATCTTTGCCAACATTAACTATGTGATCACCATTCTGGCAGCTGCAACAGGAAAAGGAGAGGCCCAACACAGGAATTATAGTTGCATTTTTTTCAGTTTTAGTTATTTTTAAACAGCAGAGTATTAGAATCTGTGTGGAACAAGATAGATAGAAAAATAAAAAAAGGCAATCCATTACGGCTGACTTTGGGAGCTGCTAAAGGAAAGGCAATGTAGAAAGAAGGACAAAAGAGTGCACAGAGACAAAAAGGGATAAGCAGAAACAGGGGGAAAGAGAACTGGCAGAAGACAGAATTAGAGCTTATCTTATAAATGATATCATTTTCCCAATCTGGGAGTGACTAAATGTGGCATTATGGTACTGAACAGCTAATGAACATCAACTGCAGACATAGTAAAAACATAAATACAGTATTCTAGTTTCAATCATTCTGACAGTGTCCCTCTGACATCGTTTACTGTGATGCTAGATTGGTAAAATTGCCTTGTGCTAATTTTGTACTTCAGCCTTCAGACTATCTTTGGTCTATCAGCCTAACAGTCTGCCCATGGTTTCTGATGTCAGTAGCATTAAATAGTTAATGCCAAAGTTCTCGTATTTTGCCATTATCCTGGAAATGTATTCAAGTATTTTTTATAAATAATGAAGATTGGCCTAGAAACTTGGGTTCATAGCCTTGATTCACTTGGTAGCTGTGTATCTTCCCTGCATTAATTAAGTTTTATTGGATTATAATGGAGTATATGTAGGAAGTCAGTAATATAAATAATGGCAGTGCTTAGGCATGTAGTTAAAGTAAATAATTAGTAGTTGAGACTTACTTTCTCAAATTTAGGATGTAGAGCTTCTTGACAGTGTTGGAGGGGAGCAAACACCTGAATCTTATCTAAGGTAGACAAATAAAAGCCTGAAGAAATGCATTAAGTAAAATTTGAAGATACTGAAAGCTCTTAAACTCCAAGGTTCTCTGGAAGGTAAAGTGTTTACTGCTCCCGAGGATGGCATCCTAGGTCAGTAACATAAGATGGAAGAACATGCAGCTTTCTTAAACACTTGTTGAGGCATTAGTGAGATCCAAGTAAGTTTTGGTTCCTGTCCCAATTGTGCTGTAACCATTTCCAGTAACTATTATATCAATTCCTTAGTTTGGAACTTTCATGATAGGTTCCTCCATTTTACTGGCAGGATGAGACTGCTACTGTTTACAAACCTATTTATTCTGAATATTAACTTATATACTGTAGATGTTGAACAAGTGCATTGGTTGAATCAAGATTTTTAGAATCATGACAATGTTCTTGAGTGCTTATGGTTTTTACTAGTAAATTTCTGAAAAGTTGCAGAGCAATGATGAATTAATTTCCCTTAAGTACCTTATGCGAGAAAGAGCAGCCAGGTGGGTCCAGTCTGATGTAAGGACCGTTAAGGACCAGAAAAATGAAAGGAAAGATAATAAGATAGCTTTAATAATAATAATGGAAAAGAGCTAATTCCCTCATATGTTTCTTCATTTTTTCCCCCTCAATTTAAGTAATAAAACATTTAATGAATGTTCTAATTTTATCATACTTTAAGGTAGTAATTTTTTCAGGTATAAATATTCCCAAATTTTCAGAAGCAGGCTACGCAGTTTGGCTGCAGTGATTATAGTTTTACCAATGGTTTTAATTCACAAATGTCAGTGACTCAAGCGACCTGGTGACAAAGTTGAAATGAAGCTTGTTGCCTAATTTTAGAAAAAAGTATTCCTGTCTGAGAACAGTGCCCAATTTATTTTTAGATTAAAATTTTCTTAAAATCCTTAAAAGGTTTGATTATCTCTTCTTTTTTGTTTTGTAACTATTATGTCTAAAAGAAAACAAGTAAGATTGGCATATTTTACTGTCTTCTTTAGTGCCATTCTCTTTCAGTACTGGAACATTTTGTGTTACAGTTTTCCTTTCAAAGTAAAATGAACGTTTCTGCTTATTAACAGAATCAGAGGGTTTTTTAACAGTTGTGTAGTATGCCCTAAAATAAATTCAGTACAGTCTAGTTGCTACAGCCAATACATATATTCCCTTAGGCATTGCAAAACAAATATTTAGCATTGCATTGTGATTCAAAGAAACAATGCAGGAGCAGAGAATGAGTCAAACAGAAAATGTCATTTAAGACAAGTCAGCAGCATAATATTTTTATAGTGCTCTGTTCACCTGCATGGTCCCACACTTTCTTGATTGTAGATCAGATAACCTGGTATCTCAGATTTCTCCTTGTGACATCTATTTGTGTGTTACCAGGGGCTTCATTTTGTTGGGGAGATCTGTGGGTATTTGGTAGGAAAAATTTATGCTTCATTTTTGCAGCTTGGGTGATGTGAATCAGTGGTATTCAGGGATGAATACAGACCATTGATTTTAGAGGGCTTTGTATCTGCTTAGCACTTTTCAACAGTATCTTATTTGGGTGTCTTACGTTTAGGCACCTAAGTTTGCAAATGGTGTCCTAGATGCATTTGCAGAAAGATGAAAGACCTTGATGGTATTGGTTTTTAGTTAAAGCAAGACAGTGATGATTCATTGTTGAGCTGTTACATCCAGGCAAAACAGGCAAAGGGATTCTCATCACTTAAGCATAACTGCAGTACAGGATCCCAGGAAACTACAGCTTGTGCTCTTTTTAAAGGACTGACTGCATTTTGTCAAAATTTCAGTAAGGAAAGCTGAACCCTGTATTCAGTGTAGCAGTGTTGGGGTTTTGGGCTTTGGTTTGGTTTGGTTTGGGTTTTTTTTGTTGTTGTTTTTTGTTTTGTGGCTTTTTTGTTTTGTTTTGGGTTTTTTTTGGGTTTGTTTTTTTTTTGGTTGGTTTTTTTTTTCCTTTAGTGAAAAAAAAAAAAACAACATGATCCATATTTGGTAATCAGTTTCAGGTTCCCCTTCCTATAACTGGCCATAATTCCTACGTAAAAGGAGAATAACCTTTTTTGGGGTAATGTTAATTCAGAAGTGGTAGAGAAACTCCCATGGCTAATACTTTTTTGCCATGATGCGCTGTGTAGCTTATTGGTAGGCAGGACTGGAAACAAGTTTGGTTTGCTTCTTTCTATAAAGAAGTTATTACATCATGTGAGATAGTTTATTCCATTAAATTAGATGACCCTTTCATGTAAATCCTGTTTCACAAAAACAGTTCAGCATGGGGCTGGGATTAGATTTCAGAAGTCAACTTAGTTTGTAGGTCAGTCTGCCCCTGGTTGATAGCAAAACTTAATCAGCGTGTCATCCTGAGACACACAGACATGGCTTTTCTTTGTCCAGGTGTGATTCCTGACCTGTGCTTACTGTGCTTATCTGAATTTGATTAACACACCTGTGGCTTCAATCTTGATGACATCAGTGCTAGGTATGTATGTTCATATTCCATGAGTGTAGCACAGTAGCCTGAATTAAATAATCCAGAGAAAAAAGTAATGTCAAGAAACTTCAACAAATATGTGTTTGAACAAAAGAATGTGTGCATATTTATCCCAGACTTTAGTAGTTGTGGTGAATGGAATTTCTACAGAATGTGACCCAAGCATCACTATAAATTTCTGAATGAATGTCTTGGAATGTCTTTGAAAAGCAGACTTATTTGAGTCCTTTAATTAAGATCCTGTCAGGTTTCTCAATTGTGGTCTTCCAGAGAAATAATGAAGACAAGTTAAGCTCGACTTCTTAGTTTTCCCTCCAAATAGTTCTCATTTTTAGAAGTCTGTATGCTCAGTCTTTTAATATTTTTGTGACTTGCACCGAAGTATGGGGTTTGCTTGATTTGATGTTGATTCGTAGCAGTTCCCAAGCAGTAACTGTAAGCGTTGGTGGTATATTTTGTTGGCTACATTTTGGCAGTCTGTAAGAAGGTAGTAATTGCAAATGCCTGTTATGCAGACCTCAGTGCAATCTTTTCAAAATAAAATCAAATGGGCAGAATAGAAAATCCTAAGTGAAAAGCATTCCTATCCAGAATCTGTTGGAAATGTCCTATGACAAAGACAGAATTTGAGCATGTTCCATTGGTACCCTAAATATATTGGTACAATAAAACCAATTTTATTGTTGTTGAGGGTAGCCTTGTAGCACTTGACTGCCATTCTGAATGACATAACTTGTTATATTTTTCTATTTAACTGAGCATATTTTACTTAAATGCTTTAATATGTATTCAAAGAAATATTCTATAGTCTTTGTTTATAAAGTTGAAGATTTGAATGATGTTATCTGCTTAAAATAGCTATTTTAAATTTATCTCATTTGTGAGATAGTCACAAGCAGAGTTAATTTCTTCGGATTTATGGTTTTTACCACCTGTTTGTTAAATGTCTGTGTATGTTGGCTTTAAATTTGTTAGCCTAAGTGAGCATAATTCTTTGGGAATTTCAGTATTTTTTGCTTCATTTATGGTAAGTAGCTGTCATTGGCCAGATAAATCATGTGATATTGCTAATAGCCTTGAATATAGAGAAGAAAATGTACAAAGTGGCACTTATTAATTAAAGATCATGGACCAGATGATTGTAAGAAGGTTCTACTCAGCTGCTTAAGTAAGACAAATGCAGCATATTAATATTAAGCAAGCTACTGTCCCATTATATTGTAAGTCTGATGTACACACAGAAGTAAGGAGTTTCGTATTAAGACTACTTTATTTCTGCCTCGTTGTGGCTGTATAATATAATGTCACTAAAGAAATCATAAGACTTTATGATTTTGAGATACATGGAATATCATTTAATCTGTTTGCAGTTGTTTAACCCAGGTTCAAACCAAGTTTACAGGAAGAAGGGATTGAGGCTGATGTAGGTATAATTTTTAGTAAACTGTGCTACACTAAAAGCTCTAGGTGTAACTGTAGAAAACGGAGGTGGAGGATAACTCTTTTCAGTCTAATTTTAATATGTCCTTCAAAATAGACTAGATTATTTTGTGAAATGTTGAAATGTCATGTTGTGTGTACATGATTATGTCATCTCAGTTTACTTGTGGGGATCTTTGATCTGGTTATTACATTGTCACTACTGATACAGAGACAACCTTCCAACTGAATAGTTATTAAATATTGAAATGTTCTGAAGATATGTGAAATTAAATATTTAATTTTGCATAATATCTTCACAGAAATGTTTCAGCTGTTTTATATTTCGAGAAGATACTAAAATGTAAGATCTCAATATTGTATGAACTAATACCTTGACAAATTTCATAAATGCTATTTAAGGCATATACAATCTCTATACTGTATGAGTATAGAACTAAAGGAGGACTGGAAGTGATCTCCTTGGTTGTGGAATTAAGTCATCTCCTTTTAAAAGGAAATCTCAGAAAATTTTCAAACTCCAAAAGGGTTTATTTGCAGCTCCAGGTGCATGCATGCACTCAGAGTTTGGATTCTTACAGCTATCAAAACTTGGAAACACAGTGGGTAAGTGAAGGGGGAGAAAGGTCACACACAGACAAAGTATTAAGAAATTAATTAAGAAGCTCTTAAAACCAATCAGAGTAAATCATCCTAGGAAAAAAACCAAACAAAAATGAACAACACAAAAGCACAGCAAAAAAGAAATGTAACCCCAAACAAAAAACACCCCTCCCCCCCAAAATCCCAAATAACTACAGTAAGATTGTACACAAAATCCTCACTTTATTACCTTCAATTAGATTTTTGCCCTAGGCTTCAGTGAAGTTCCACTCTGTGTTCTCACTACTAGCAGATGAGTCTCAGTAACAACCAGTATTAAACTAGAGTAAGGTAGGGTTCTTGTTTTCTATAAATTGAAGATGTTCACATAAACAATTACCAATTTGTGGCAGACTGCCAAGTTTATATTTCTTACTGTAACCACCAGTGATCATTATGAGGATCGTCATGCTTTTTCCTCTTGGAATACACATTTCAGAATAATTGTGCTAAAAGCTTATTCTCAGCTTGGGAAATATTTGGGTGAAACAGGGTGCTCAAACATACTTCATGAGCACAGCAGACAACCAGTCTTCAGTGCTGTGGTAACTGATTTAGTTCAGCTTGATTTGGGAAGGTGGCTTGAGTTAAAAACTTCCATCATAGAAAATGAGCCCTCATTAAAACAATTGGAAATGGTACATTGACTCAATGAAATATTGAAAAAAGAATATATTTTTCGCTTCCTTTTCCTTAATGCCTTTAGGATATTTTTCTTCTCGTTTTCACCATTGTGGAACCATTGATTTTGGTGAGCTGTGGTAATAGTATATGCAAATAAGTGGCAGCCACTTGAATTGCTTCCTACGTGGAATTAATGAGCATTATGATGCAAATGTTTTACTGGATACCTCAGTCAGGATTTTAGATTGAATCCATAATATTTCATAAATAACCATCATCTGTCCATCAGGGAAAAATGTAACATATGTTTGGGGTTACTCCAGCCAGTACTATGATTCACCAAATATTTCCCTGCTAAACAGCTGTTACCTAATAGGTAAGTGGTCATTTTGGGTTCCGGATCCTTTTGGGATCCATTCATGTACCTTCTAGCCACAGGGCAAAGTGAATCCCCAAATCTCAGCTGGTGTGTCTTTATTCATAACCCATTTTAAGTAGCTATATGCAGGCTTTGGTCTTCTGTAGCTGTCGTTTTGGAAAACTCTTGTTAGAAGTACTAAACTTGTTATCAGACACAAACATGTCTTGGTCTAATCCCAAACATAAGCTAACACATAAGAAGAAAAGTAACAATCAGCTCTTTATTTCTTATACTAACAGATACAGCAATATTCAAACAAGTTTGCATTTTTAAAGTGAGTAATCTTTGTTATATTCATGCCAGCAACACCATGTTTGACCTACAGGTTCCACTTTCTTTTGGCCTGTTACTGGCAAGCAGCTTTATATGCGATGTCCCCATTGAATTATAGTTGAAAATTGATACTTTTTTTTTTTTCCATAGAAAGTATTGTTTAAAATTTTGTCAAGATGTCTAATGCTTTAGTAACTGAAGCTGAGCTATTTTTAAAAGGTGCCTGAGAGCCTGGTTTGGTGTAATTAGTCATTCATGTTTAAATATTTCATTGTGATGCCATTAATCGTGACCCCTAAATATTCTTCACTGTTATTCTCCAAAGGAGCTGCAGCACTTTGCAGGGTCACGCAACAATAAGTAGTGATGGTAGCTAATAGTGCAGTGCAAAAGTGGCATTAACAGAAGTGGAATTTCGTAGCCTTCTCTTGAGTCATCTTTGAATCCAAAACACTCACTGAAGTAAAAAATCAGAGGCAAATGTAGGTCAGGATGTTTAGGTCACCATAAAACAATCAGGGTATATATTCATCTCCTCTTGAATCAACAGTATTCTTTATTTTGGGGGGATTTTGGCTTCATAAGTATAGAAAACAGCATCATTTCAGACCAGCTATCCAAATTAGAGCAGTCCAGGGCATGACTGTTCATTGATTTCCTATTTGATTATTAGTGAACAAAAAATACAGAACTCTTTTTAAAAAATAAACTCTTGAAACCCTGTTGAAGAGGATCAAGCAACGAAAAGCAATAGGAATATAGTGGTGGTCCCTTGATCTACCTCATTAGTTCAATGGGATTTCAAAAGTGCAGGTTTTAAAATATTGTTCCCACACGTTTTCTGAATTCTAATCAAAAGGTAAATTGATCAGCAGCAATGTCTTGGATGCGAAGGCTGCAGTTTAAATAGCTAGCCAGAAATTGCCCATTCTTTTCTTGATACATCTTTAAAACAATTGCTGTATGATGGGGTAGCAATTGTTGCAAGAATCAGGGGACCTAAAAATATATTTCTTCAAAAGTCATAACAATAAAACACAGCTCCATTTGTACTTTTTGGAAATAAAACTGATTTAATGTAAAACCAGCTAAGAGTGGCTTCATCTTTGGGTATTATTTTTGCTTAAGAAATCAAGTTGCAAATTGCACTTGGCAAAGTATTAAGGCTGTCATCATTAAGCAGTATCCATCACAGAAAATAGTCTTTTGTGCCTACTAGAATATATTTTGGATAACAGAACGTCCCATTAAGATACAAAAATCAGTGAAAAACATTTTATGTTGTTAAAATGCTGATTATTGTGAAAATTATACATAGTTGTTCAATAGCATTGTAAAAGGTATAACTAGAAGCATCAGAGAAGTTAAGTTATAAAGTATCGATTTTAAATAGATACCTTTTATGAAAAATGGGTGATGTATTTTTAACTTTTTTAAAATTAAATATGGTCAGATATCAGAATAAAAATACATGTGAAAGCAAATTTTCTGGTCTAATCAAATAGATTTTTTAGGCAATGTAAAGAATAGAAAAATTAGCATGAGATGCTATTAAGAATGGTGCAGTATCACATAATTTTGTCTTATACTGAATATTTAAGAAAACTTGGACTTCTCACTTGCAGGTCTTTCAAAGAGGAACTTTATTTGACTTTGAAATATGCTTTACAGTAGAGTTAGCTCTGCTGCTGATATTAGGGGATTTAAGCATGAATAAATATCAGCAAACACAAGTTAGCAGTGAATTTTGAACTGAAATCCAGTGAGCATTGTGGTCACTATTACAGCATGAGGGGGTTATGATTGCAGTTTTTTAGACAGAAAATATAATATTATAGCCATCCTGTAATTTCCTTTTGGAGTTATCATTCAGTTCACACCTGAAAATTAACTTTTCTGGTTTAAATCTTAGTAAGATAGTTTAAAAACCAGCCAACCAAACAACTGTACAAAACCCTACAAAAATCCAGCCCAGTGAAACACAGAAACTAGTTTGTTAGATACCTGATTCTGCTTGGGACAGAAGATGAAGCTTTGCCTGCTTTTTATTAACTTCTGTCTGTCTTGAGGTACATGCTCTTGTAATGCTTCTAACCATGGTTTTGCAACAGGATTAATAGGTTAGAATACATTTTAGCAGGCACCGATGGAAAGATTGATAGTCCTGCTCTTTGTGATGCCAGGTAAGAGTATCTTAAGTATTTTGATATTCAGATGCAACCTCAAAGAGAACCTTTCTTTTCTGTTGTAAGTGAATATGTTTAAAAACTACATTTGTTGCTTTAAATTAGCTACTGAAAGTTAATGTGTAATTTAACAAAATTTTATTTGTAGTAGGATGCATACTACCCAGTTCCAACTAATTTCTTAGGAAGAGAGATGAAAGTGTCTTAAATATATATGGACAGATTTACTTGTTCATTTTAAAACCATAATTAAGTGAGACGAAAGCAGGAAAAGATACTCTGTGCTATGAGGACTTGAAGGTTCATGTGCAACTGAGAAGGATGCTTGGATGTGGTGTCTTATTGTAAGAACTTGTATTACTGGGTCTTAAAAACTTACTCAGATTTTGGGTCCCCATTGTGCAAGGTGTTGTACAATGAAAAGTACAATGAAAAGACAGTTTGTTTCATAAAGAGCCCGGAATGCTGTTTCTTTGAAGAGGTTTCAAAAATAATAGAAGAAAAAAAAAGCCAATAAACCAACAACTGCAAATACCCTCCAGTATAGCTGAATTATATTCAGTGGCTGTGGTGACATCTATGTTATAGTAGTGTTCTTTACACCACAGATGATTTTTCTGGGGTAAGTCAAAGCAGTGCTGTAAATCTCTGAAATCTTATGTTAGTCAAGATGACCATACAGGACTGCCTCTATCTGGATATATTTTTTTAACTGCTGCTATGCTAGAAGGCTTTTTATTGAACATTTTGTGATGATTTCAGCTTGTTCTTCCCAGGAAGAGCTCGCTTCACCATTAGCTTGCTTTGAGCATGAAGAAGAAAGCTACATAATTACAGTTACTTGTTTAATTAGAGGACAACTTTTCAGCAATATTATGGACGACCTAGATCGTGCTTCCTCCGTGTCAGATCCAATCAACTCTTTGCCCCATTCTCTTCCTTTCATATAGCAATTGAGGTACTACAGAAAAGGCCACGATTGCTGTGCCATCGGAGGCATTAGGAGCCCTATCAACTTCATTGACCTCTAGAAAATGTATTTCTGTTCATCTGTTCGGCAGGTAGATGGGCATGTTTTAATTTGAAATTGATCACTGGCTTTGTTTTTATGGTCAGAAATAGTTTAAAACAGTGTTAGTTTTTAACAGTGAGATAACAATGAAGAGTCCTTCAGTGTCAAGAGAGTTAGAAGTTGTGGCCTGTTGTCCCTCCTGGTTGTTCCTGCCACTTGTCCTTGTTGGTTGTAATATGGCTATGTATACTTCCAAATTTTAATTTCATAGTATATGTATCTGCTAAATACCATACCTTTTTTCTAGATGAACTGAAAACCTGGAAACTCATGGTTTGTGTATGCCTTGTTGTAGAATTGCACGGCATTGAAGCTTGGAGGGGTTTGTTGGTTTTTTTTTTCCTCCTGAAAATGGAAACAATTAAATTCCCAGTCCTCTAGCAGTTGCCTATTAATAGTGCTTCTAAATCTCACCCCTATAGTCCCAGTTAGCCAGTGATTGAGTAGCTCCTATTTCCACCCCTTTCTATTTAAAGGTTGCAGTATAAGCAATCCTTAAGGTAGCATTTGCATTTGCCAACTGCTCCAGCACCCTGATGACTTCATTAATTTCTGTCTGAGACTGAGGAAAGAGAAAGGGTTTTGGTTTACCTTTTAACAGACCTAATGTTTTATATGAGTTCTACATTGAATTCAGGCATGTCATCATTTGAAAGGCACATGCTGTGTTAAGATGTAGTTTGTTTAATATACATAAAACTTGGATGGCAGATTGCTAGTGGAAGATGCAGATTAATATGTTAAAAAAAGGTGTATACCTTCAAAAAAACCCAAACCACACAGCTATAGTTAATACTCCATTACATGCATAGTATTAACTATGTTCCCATAGCCATGTTCCCATTTTTCTCTCCTAAATTTGAAGAATTCAAACTATTTCTTCTCTCTGAAACACCTTGTTCTTCAAGGAGAATTCTTGTCATTTCCGTATATTTTTCAAAGTTTTCTTGTTAGTGGGTATTCAGGAATTTCAGGTGATTTTTCAAATAGCATTCTATAAGGCTAGTCAAGTTAGCAAGGGGCATGGCTTGCAGCTCAAGGGGGGAAATCGCTTCATTAGGGCACCTGTCCTTTCCTGCATGTACTACTAAAGGAAGGGAACATATTGAGAGTTTGTGTGGCTTTGTTTCTATCTCATCCCTATCTCAGGTATGTATTGACAAGCCCTGGTTGCACAAGTTTACCAGGAAGGTCCTCTTTCCAGGGAATAGCCCTGTGCCACCACCAAGGAAAGTGTTACCGTCTTCCTTACAAGTCACTTCAAGGCGAGGCAATAGCATTCTGCTTCTGCTTTGAGTCTACAGGATGTAACATCAGAAGCCAGCCAGGAACAAATTAATTTCAGAGGCATTTTCAAGCCCTGCTAACTGCTAAAATGGTATTTCACATATTATTCATATTTGTTCAGATGCCATTAGGTTCTGTGTGAAAAATCACTCCTCTAACACAGCTGCCCATTTTAGTTGGCTAAATGATGACTGGCAGGTCTTAGAAACTGGGTTCAGAAAATCAGGGAGTAAATTGCGTACCTTGCTCACTGGGCATTCAGCCTGTAAATTATTTAAGGTAGATACTCTTTTTAAAATCAACAGTAAACAGTATACAAAACTCGATTAAATAGTAGTGTGTGTGCATTGATGCCGGTTGCTGTAGCTGAAGGTCTTCTTATTGGAGTTCACAACAAAAATGTTTCTTTGACTCCTGAATTGTATTTAGTTTCTTATTTCTAATTAATAAAATTAAATATTGTTGCAATGCTATGTTTTTATGTCAAAGTGGATATAACCGTTCCTATTTCAACAGAATTACTTGTGCTCACACAGCAGTACTTGCTGTTTCTCCTTTGTTGCTTTTTATTTAAGCTGAGAAGTTTTAGTCCCTCAATCCTTCAACCAGGGAGTGAAGGCAATATTATATGACTTAAATGACCACTCACAAAACACAAATATCTAATAAATCATCTGAGAAACCAATTCAGTACATGCTGTGTAGGCTGGAATTTGTTTTCTTAAACTATCTGGGAAATCTTTGCTAATGGCTTATGTGTTAGTGGAGTAGAGGAGCTGGTTTTGGACATGTGATAGTGTTAAAATGTAAATAACTGAACCAGTGTTAACAGTGATTACCAGACAGCCAGAAATTCTTAGTGAATGTTATAATTCATTGACCTCTTGACTTTTATATTTAGTTGAAAATACAAATACCCAAATAATAGTAATGTGCGTGCAAAGCCAGCAGCCCTACCAGCTTATAACTATAATGTTTTGTGACAACAAAACTACTTCATTCACAGTCAGGATGTGAATCAGTAATATTCATTAAACGGGGGAAAGCCAAACCACTTCTAGCCCAGCAGCAGTCTGGGTTCCATGTCCAAGGGGCCTGCTTTTTTCCAATGGCCCTTTTGCTTCTGCTTCCCACTCCTCATTATGGCAATAGAATATTTTGGGGCTAGTGCTTTTAATGGGGTGCAGGTTATCAGATGTGTTGGTTATAATGTGAACAGAAAGCAATGTGGGAGCTATGCCTTAGATTTCATCTGCTGTTAAAACCATTAGATAGATTGTTACATATGGTATCTTTTGCTGAGGATTTGGTTTGCTGTGATGGGCTGTTGCTGATAATCAACACACAATTATGTTGGCACTTTAGCCATGCATTTTCTGTCTTACTTAAAATTTCTCCTCTCCCTCTGGTCTTTGGGGTTTTTTTCATAGCAATCTCTTGATTTGTTTTATGACCATTTAGGTCTACCTTCTCTCATGCACTCAAGGCTTTCTTTTTATTTCTTCCTTCTTTGTAGCACCAGAGACACTCATTTTGACTTCAGGAGCTCTTTCAAGATTTCATGCTGTCCTGTTCTTTTTGCATGTCTTTGTATGTGTTCTTTAGCTTCCTCTAAAGCAGAAGTTTCTTAGATAACTGTGTATTCTTTGACCATTTTCCCCAATTGTTCTTTTCCCTGTACATTCATTGTGGTGGCAAAACCCTTGTATCCTTAGCCTCCTGCCTTTGGAGGGCTGTTTATGACCTAGTTTTATATTTCTCTTTCCTTTGAGAACCTATACCTTGTGAAATGTTAAATTTAAACCTTAAACAGATACTTACCAGTTTTCTTTCATACATCTTTCCATACCTTTGTCCTTAGTCTCTTGCTTGTTTCTAGCTAGTCAGTTCAGTTCCAAGGAGAAGTATATGTTCTTCCAACTGGACATGATTTGGATGATCCGTCCCCATATTCTGAAACTATTTTGAAACTTATCCTAGCACACTGCTCTTCTTCTTCTTTTTTTTTTTTTTTTTTTTAATAGATTTTGCCCTACAGGCTGGAAGTAGTTTTTATCATGCAAGTTTCATGGTAGCTTCTGGTACAATTTGCTAGTATTTTTGAAGCTTCACTTAAAGCATTTTAGGCCTAAAATCATGTGTACTTTGGTAGTATTGCATCACTATAACCACTGATAAATCTGAGACAGGCACATGGACAAAGTATTTTTGAAGTCTCTGTTCTGTGTGACTGTTTGTTTCAGCTTGATCTTTCCTTTAAACTTATTTTGCCATGGAAAAACTCAGTTTAGACCACAAGTTATGGGGAAAAAATACAGTTGCTTTCTGTAGAATTTCATACACAACTTAAAATCAGCACAGAAGACATTGTCTGCTTTGGGAAGAAGGGTCTTCTTTATATTTTTTTTTTCCTTTTCTTTTTTTAATGTGAATACTAGCCTGATTGTATTTAGACTGCAGTTGTAGATCTGATTCCCACTTGGCAATGAACAGTATAAAATTTGCTCATTTGTTTGTAACTGCATGTACGTAGGGTATGCGCACTGTTTGCTAACACCTTTCCTGACAGCATCAATAAGCTGCTCTGGGCTGCCGAGAGAGTTCACCTAGCAGAGGGTGAAAAGATGAAAGGTCATTCAATGAAATGCAAACTGAGAAGCTATAACATAAACAGAATGGCTCTCAAAGAAATACTGGTTCCTGCCTACCTCTACACAACTTAGGCTTTTAGGCTGTAATCCATGTTTTATGCAAATAATCACTCAGTTTACATCTGAACATGAACAGCTAAGAGGAACTTGAATCCTGGTCTCCCCAAAATCCTCTCTGCCCAATAGTAAGGTCACCTCTAGGTCACCTTTTATCTTAGTTAAATGAAATGTTTAGAAGGTGTGTTAAAGACTGTGGGATTTTCATAATTGAACAGTCTGTAGTTTTCTGCTGTGGGACATCCAGTGCAATGTATCTCTCCACTTGACTGCATTTAAAAAGTAGTGAACACCAGCTGCTGCAATACCAAAAAGTAAGAAAGTAGATAAGCATCAGTTCTGGGATGATGTCATTTTTAGATTCTGAATGAGGAAAACACCATTTCAAATCTTCAGGGTGATTTCAAATATTCATGTGGTAAAAGTAGTGGTGAAGTAGTCACACCCTTAACTTTTCAACAAAGTCAGAAGTTGCTACCATTTCTAAAAGTAGAGTGTTTATCACAGACGTGCAAGAATAACAAGGACAGTGAATCTCCTTGAAGTCAGCTGTCTTGAAATTCATTTCACCTTTCTTTTTTCTTGGTCCAGGAGAATCCTATCCCTGCTGAGTATTTCACTGAAATATCTGGTAGGAGGACTGGAAACTTCACTGAAGCTGGTGAAGATCTCTGAATATCAGCATTATTGTCCTGAATCTAATTTCTCCATTTCTGTCATGCATGTATTATTTTCATCTTCTTCTAATCACTACTCTTAGATTGCACAATATCCAATGCAGTCATCCCTTTTTCTGTTCCTGTTGTTACAGTTTTTTCCTGGCTTCCAAAAGACCGTGGAGACTCCAAGAACCCCTCATCTCCTATCTTCACTCGTTTCCTCTCTGATTCTGCCCCTCCTTGTGCAACTTAGTCTTTTCATTCTCATGCATACTGAACTCCTTGTCTTGTAATCAGACTGTAAGAACTGGGGGTGAAAACAAGATTCTGGACTTCTTACATGTTCTCAGTACTTCCAAATTTTCTCCCTTTTTCCTACAATCTCATCTAAATAGTTTTACCAAAACCACAGCTTTAATTTCCACTCTTCCAGTGATTCCAGCCTTCACTGCTTATTAGTCCATTTTTATTCAGCCACCTTCAGGCTTTCTCCCATGCTGTCAATAGACCTGAGAGGAGTTCCCCATAAAAAAACCTGTAAATCCCCTATGTGTGTTGCTGTCCTTGTACTTCCCATCTATGTGGTGTCTGCAGTGAGCCCAGCAGTGGCTAGCCCATGAGTGGACTGAAACTCTTCATTTGTAGTAACCAGAAACACTTGGTTTGTCCTCGCCTTTTGCTCTTTCCTATTGTGTGTTTGCCTGATCTTTCTATGCCATACATGTGCATTGTCAAATCTAATGGGGCCCTCATTTAGGCATCTATACAATACTGTAATTAATAACTCCATTCTTCGTTATTTTTGACAAATGCTAAGAGGCTGAAGGGCAGTTGTGCTACTAACCATCTGTATAAATGCAAAAATGCTCAAGACTGAAGATTGTCCATTGAAATCAGGTTCTGCAAGCTGGTGTATTAGCACACAGCTAGTGAGCTGACCCAGGGTATTCAGACATTCATGCTTCTGTAACAGAAGTAGCTTCTGTTTCAGAGACAACAAAAATGGTGGGTTTATAAAGGCAAGAAGTACCAGTAACCTCCAAAAGCATGTCTGTGTTCATCAATTAAAGAATACTGAAACAGTAAAGCAAACTCAGTGTTAAGGCAGTGAAGTGGGAGAGCTGTTGTGGTTCTGGACAAAAAAGAGGGGAGAGCGTGTCCAAGCCCTCTTCCTTGTCCAAGAGGAAGAGTAATGGACCTGTGACTGTTCTTAACAGCCTCGCCTGTTCTCTGTCTATATATCTGTATTTATGAGCTTTCTGAGTTCCTTCTGAGGGGTCACCTATATAGTGAGTTTTCTTACCAAAAACAATTTAGAACAGAAATTTCCTCCTACCTTCTAATTAAACAGTTTTTCAGTTAGATTAACCAGTTTAGATTAGATTGGATTAATCCAGTGAATTGGTACGTACTGAACCAAAGTCATGTCATACCTGGTAAACTGTATGCCAAAAAAACCTTGTCTAATTTGTTTGAATGACACAGGTAGATATGCAAAGCTGTTGTAATTAGAGACATTTTAAATGTTACCTAACTAATACAGAATATGTAGTTGGATTTAAATGTAAGAGGGATTAAGCAAATGAAGCTTCTCATTTCTTACAGAGAAATTTAGCAAATGTGAGTAGTGAATTCATCTTACTTTATTTGTACCTTAACATGTATTTCCTGTTTGTTACACCACTCAAAATAAACTGTAGGTAATCTTCCCTTGATTTATGAATGTCATTATCCATCAACTTTTTTTGAGCTTTTCTCTTCAAGTAGCTCATTAAAAGTTGCCCATTTTTCTAATTTTTCATAGTAATGTGATTCCAATGGATTGATTGACTACATCAATAATGGCTTCATTCTTCTTCTTCGGAGACATATTTAGATATAGACAATGGCTGGGATGGTGTACAAAGATCACTGACTGTCATGCTGACAGTGTTACTTTATTGTCTCATTGTAATTTCCTCTCTGTCTGTTCTGCATGTATTCATGTATTTCACTTGTCTTGTCCTTGCCTGGTAACCTCCAAGGGGCAGAGATTGCCAGTTTGTTCAGTATTTGCACAGTAACAGCACAATGGATTTCTGGTCTATGACTCGGGCATTCTGACAATATAAATAACAACAGAATTGTTTGGAGCCTTAGTTGCAAAATATAAATGAAATTTGTATGTGTTACGTGAATAGCACACCAGAAATGATAGGGCCTGAGCAAATCGTGCAAGAACTGAAATTAGCATTTAGAATTTTAGAATATAGTTAATTCTGTGCAAGACAAAAAGAACAAAACCACCTTTCCACCATGGTAAGGCAGAATGTTCTTATTTTTAGCATGTCACATTAAAGGCCCATAGAACTGTGATTACATTTCCAACAAAATGTATGAGGAAGCTTCTGCAGAACGTAAAACATAAATAATGACTTTAAAATGCCTTACTTATATACTTATATACTTATGTAACTAAAATAAGAGTGTGTAAAAATAAGGCAACTTTGTTTCTTTTTCCAAAGGAAAGACATATTTCAGGATAGAGTAAATAAATCAGTCATAGTGAAAAATAAACCACATTCGGTCAAGAGATGAGGATTATTGCATAGATGATGCAATGATCTTTGCATTTCCTTGTTTGGTAAAGAGTCATTTAATTGTGCTTTCCTTGCCTTGAATTAGTTAAAGGGACCATTCCTTTGACACATTTATCAATCCTTTTATCCTTTCCTTTCCATAAATGCATACGGCAACTCACTACACGAGGCAACTGAGTGAGCTGTACAGTGATAAATTTTTCTTGTTAGGAGAAATTACATTCACTAACTTGAGCTACTTCAGCATGAAATTGAAAAAGAATCATTTTGTCTTAATTTAAATTCTTGATTCAGTGAGAAAAATGTAGATTAGGCCAAGAAAACTACATAGGCATTCCTTTAAAAACTAAAGGTAAACCGAACTGGTAACATCAGAAGTTCATCAAATAACACATCTCCTGTATTTATGATACTAGGTTGTATTAGTTCCTGTGAATCCCCTTAAAATATACATTTGGGTATTTCAGATCCATTCACTGTTGCAGTTACATCTTTATCAACAGTGGTGTGCATTTTTCATTTCTCACCTAAGCCATGCACATTGTTCCTTAATCAAAATCACTGGGATAGTGCTGCGGTTCACTAGCCTTAGGAGCTGCTATTTGCCTTGAATAAATTACGTGAAAACATGTTGATTGATAGATGTTGCATGTCAGAAAAGAAGATAACTGTATCTTCTTCAGCTTACTAAAAGGTCATGCACACAGCGTAATAGGAACAGCCAGAGACAACTTTGAGATAAAGTGTATCATGAAAAGGTGTGCAATCTCATAACCAGTGAAACATAGTACAAGCTATTGTCTTCTCAAATACAAGTGATTTATCCACTTACATTCAAGTTAAGATGAAAAACAATTTACCTTTCTGTGTATTTGAACTATATTTTCAAATGCTTAGGAAAAAAAAAAATCTCCTCAGATGGTTTAAATTCTGTCTTCCAGTTCTCTGGCAATAGGGGTTTTTTGTTTTGGAACAAATGCGCTGCACTTTCATAGCAGGATTTTTAGCTGCCTGTTCTTTGCCTGTGCAAAGAAAAATCTTTTAAGATATTGCATAATACTGAAATAATATGTTTATATGTACTGAAATATCCATGAGTATACGGATATGGTGAGAAAATGGGGATTGTAGATTGCCATGTAGTTTGGGAAAGAGTTATTTATCTAGATTTAATGATTGCTTTTCTGCCCTGAGGTTGTACAAAGCATTCTGTTTTCTTTTGATTTTCATGTCATTTGTGTGATAGTTGGGGCTGGGAGTACACTTGTTTGCTGTTGTAGAGAACCAAAGTTTCTGTCCCAATATTAAGTGCCGAATTTATCCAGTAACGAAAATAATGAAATATCATATTTGAGTATTTTTTTATGGTGGAAGTGGTAAAGTTGTCTGTAAAAAATAATTCCTTGTTGTGCTGTCTTTGATACATTTGTGCAGCACTATGCAAATATATTGCACTTACACAGAATATTCAGCTTATTAGAATGAAGTTCAAGTATTCAGTAGCTCTGGAGATTTTTTTATTTGGTTGCAGACTTTTAATGTGTGGACACGTAACTGTTTTGTAGTTAAAAACTAGACTCTGCTTGCTTTACAGCCTGGTATTTAAATGCTTCTGAAGGTATTTCTCAATGTCTTGGTAACATGTATGTCTTGGTAACATGCATAATGTTTTTCATGTGTAGGTCTGTAGAAATCTGCCTTGTTTTAAACAACTAATAGAAGAAAAAACAAAAGCCAGGCAGTGCTGAGAAAAATGCGGCTTTTAAAACAGGCCAGCATGTTTTAGGTAGAACAAAGCTGGCCAGCTACTTATCTGCCCCAAACGACTTTGTTCTCCAGTAGAGCTGCCAAACTGTCAAAATGTCCAGCTTCAGCCTGTAACAAAGATTCTGTTGTATTGCAAAGATATTCATAGCAATTTTTATAGGAGACTGCAAGTGTATAAGTTCACAGTTGTAGCGATAACATGGCACTCTGCACTGTTTGGCTTGTTTATATTGGCAGGGATCCCTGAAGTGGAGACCGAGAGAGTCCTGCCGAAATCTGGTATTTGAGCTGAAATTTACACACTTGAAGTGATGAACTAAACAGGCTGGTGTTTTCTTTTTCTTACTCAAAAAGTGCAAGGTTACACAATACAGACGGTTTTCATCTTTTCCCATAAATGCACAGATTCCTGGTATATAAATGACTGAATTCATCACCAATTCATCAGGGACGCTGAGCTATGCAGTTCTGTTTACAGTGGCAGAAAGTTAATATAAATTTTCATCAGAAGGGGAAGTTTACACATATGATTCTATTTGTCCTTCATTATTAGCACCTGAGTCTAGGCTGGAACGCATAATTGTCTACAGGCACAGGCCAAATAGATGCAAGGGAAAGGCAAATAAGCACACCAAAAATAATTTTATGGTTGTCTGTTACAATTCTCTCACTGGGATTCTTAATCTAGAAAATCAATAAACAACAGGAGTGAAACTCTTTTCCTCTGTTCAGGCATGGCGCAGGCAGAAGTAACAGACAGAAAGCTATTGTACCCTTTTATTTTTTGTATATCACAGAAACCCAGACTGAGGTAATTTTTGTGTGAATCAAGAATGTTGTTTGTTCTATTAGTTTAATGTAATTTGTAATTACTGCACACAATATTTTGATATTGTAATAAAAAAATACATTGGTCCTGCTAGCATTATTCAAAGTTGCCTTTTCAAAAAGTCAGGTTTTTCCTAGCAAATAAGCCTTGATGTCTGTTTTTTAAAAATACAATTTGTTACATGTTTGCATTCATCAAATAAAGACATTTGCACAGAACTTCAGTGCTAACATAGTAATTGTAAAATGTAAAGATGAGGTAATTTTTTTTTCTCTTTTTCATTCTCTATACCAAATTTTCTTTAGTTATTGAGTTTTTTTGTTTTTTTTTTTTGGTTCAAGTTGAAATCACATTGTTCATTTGAAATAAGTATAATGACCACTGTACATTTTTTTTCTGCATGGTCCAAAGCCCCAAGCCCAAGCTGAGAGTGGATGGCGGTACTGTGATTCTCCTGTGCCCTGAGCATTCCCTGATGCATCAGTCCTTTGAATATTTTACCCTATGAAAAATGAGTTCAAAATTCAGCCATAGCCATTATCCTCTGCACGTAGATGTCCAAATGTCTTAAGATGTCCAAATAGAACTGGCTATAATGATTGCAGTACAAGCAATTTCGAAGTGGCATACCCATGATAGCTTAATTTAGGTTTGGTGACAGTACTAGGGAAGATGCATGCACCAGCAAGCCAAAGCATCAATCCCTGAGAGATTAGAAAGATGGACCTTCCCTGGATCTTGATCCTGGAACTTGTACCTGCTGCATTAGCCAGCCCTGATGGCACCAGGAGGCACCTAGGTGGCCTGTCTGCATTTCTGGGGATCTTGCTGTAGCAAAGCCTCAGCAGAAAGTCAATTGATCTGATGGGGATAAGAGAAAGCAAGAAACTGAGTGGAGGTGAGATACAGGGATATGGAAATCACAGAGTTGACTGAGTGTAAAGAAAGAAAGTTGAGAAAATAAGGACAGCCTGATTATTACAGGAATGGTACATATAGTTCTCCATTTAAAGTGAATTAAAATTTTTGAACATTATAGCTGGGATTTAAATATATCATGTTCTCCCCCACTTTAACTGCGTGAACATGCGATTAATTGTTTGAGAATTTAAAATGTAAACTGGTTAATGTTTTCGAATTTTAAAATTAATTTCAAATTAATTCTTTTGATAGTCCTGTCAAGCGTTTTTAGTCCTGCTTGATTTTGCAGTAGAAGCAGCCTATTTGCCACTTTCTTTATTGTTGAAACTTACTGAAACAGTGTCCATACTACAGATGAAGGCATTCAAAACATGTCTCCTGGCTATGATATGTTTCTTTCTCACCAACAATGAGGTATTGTTTTCCTAGCCATGGCTAACTACATACTCTATCAAGGAAATTTCCCCAGCTAAAGGCTGTCTTGGAATGGCTTGAAAAGGCATTGTCTTATGCAGTGACTGACAATTCATTATTCTGAGTGGAATTCAAGTCATAACTTAGGTAATACTTTCTTTCTAGTATGCAGGCCATGTTGGGAGACAGGAACTCTTCTGTTTAGGCTCACATTGTAGTCTGTTCTTAAAGATGGCAGCTGGCTTTATTTGCATGTTACAGGGGCTATTTTTAGAGGACCTTTGTCTAGATTATATAAAGGTCTCTGTAATACAAGAAAAAAATATCTGTATGTGTTTTGTTGTTTAGAAGAATTTGTAAGAGGGAACTAAAGGAGCATAGGAGGGAGAAGAAGCTGCAGGTTTGCTGCGTGTACGTCAGTAAATACAGAGTTAAAAGAGAGAGGAGGAACTGTGATGGGAGGACTGAGGTTGTAGCCATGGAGCTTCAAAGGTGTATGCTTGGGAGCAGAACAAGCTGCCATAGTCAAGAACAGAAATTCAATAAAAACTCATCTTGTGTTGCAAAAAGACCTGACTGACCAGTATGCTTTTTTGCTGCTTCAGAGCAGTTCTAATTACATGACTGCTGTTTGATGCTGTGGCTGCTGGATGACATTACTGCAGATAATGAAAGATGTTTGGCTCTTCTCTTTCCTTCCATTCATTACCATACTTACAATTCTGCTGACATAAAACCATAACTTTATTTTGTTTCTACTGACAACTCTTATTTAAAGATTGTTTTAAAAAAATACTGCAAAAATGTTACCCTAGGTTACTAGTTTGCATTCTGAAGTTAACTTCTTGTCATTTTTGTTTGGATATACACATGGAACAGTTTATAAGCTAGTGAGTCAGAAGTCAGTCCCCTTGTGCTGCTTGGGAAAAGAAATGAAAGGAGAAGAAACAACACATTAAGTGTAGATAATAACAGTCAGAAGTATGAATCAGGGGCAAAATATGGTATACTCAAAACCTATACCAGAATTTGCCACTATGGTATATCAGCCCTCACTAACCCCATTTTGGTTGTAATAGTGATGAACAGACATGTTTACATACTCTGATACTAATCCTCTCAGGTGCTAAAGTATCCCGTAATGTAGATTAGGACCTATCTGCACGCAACAAAGTGGCTAGGAAGTTCCGGCTTTGGTACTGTGTGGAGTCTTGCTACTTAAATCTTCTCTTAACACCTTATCCTGTTGGTTTTGGTTGGCTTTGGACTAGTTTGCATCACTTTTAAATCAGGCCAAATATCTGTCTTTGTACTGTTTATGTGAATAGATATTTAAAGCATTTTTTAACTTTTGTTTTTGCATTGTTGAGTCACAATAGATGCATGAGAAACTTTGAGCTGCAAAACTTAATTATACTTTCACTCAGTAGCCCCATAACCTCCTTTGACATGTTTTCGAAACTATTACAAAGACTGCCTGTAGTGTATTTATCTAGTGTCTAGCGCTATGTTCTGCAATTTCTGATTGGACTTTTTCCTCTTCTTTAATGATTTCCCTAATAATAAAAATCTGTTAGCAAGGTCTGATATTCCCTAATTGTTTCTTTGCAATGTGATGAGCAAATACCTTTGTTTTCTTTTCTTCCTTTTATATGGTTAATTGCAGTAAGTGCCCTAAGGGTTTTTCCTATCCTTCCTGTCCATACAGGCCCTTTTATATCCAGCTGAAGCTTAATAGAGAAAATTCAGTTTGAAGGAGAAAAGCTTTCCCTGGCCATGTAAGAGAAGAATGGTGCAAAATACATATTTTTTACACATAGGGAGCAGACAAGTAAGGGCTAACTGTAACTGTACCAGTCCCTGTGATGTGAACAAGACATGAAGATTCCTCAAGGCAGAACTGTCTTTTTCTTTGTCTTTTCCAAGGATGACTGCTAATTGCTGCATTTCCTACTGCTATGGGTTGAAAGCATTTGGATTATAATAAAATCCACTTTGCTCATAGCTGTGTTCTTCTTCTCAGTCTCTCTCCTGGTTCCTAAGCTGGCCTCCAGAATTTTCTTAGATCCCCAGGCAGGACCTTCTTTCTCCAGTGTTTGCTCAAAATGTGCAGGATGCGTCAAGGGTACAGTTTCAGTCTGGGACTCCCCGTGCTGTGCCAGGCCGTCGTGTCTCTTCAGCAGCGCTGTCAGTGACTTCCTAGTTGGCATCCACAGCCCTTGGTGCACTGCAAATGCACAACCAAGGTTAAGTACCTGGAGCTAGCCAAGCCCTTCATAAATGTTACTTGAAGCCAAAACCCAGTTTTAACAGATGAAAACTGCTCAGAGAGGCCAAGTGTTAAATCTGAGATGCCCAATGAGTCCAGGAATATCCTGAGTCCTCCTCAGAGGATAGTGACCTGACTTTCTGAAGATGCAGGTAGTCCTTTCAGCAAATCTGAATTACTGTAATGTCTCAACATTGTTATCTGGTATTGGTACATCCAAAAAGAATATGAAGGAGCAAATTTTAATTCAGTATTTAAAAGTCACTTATTCTCAAAAATTACAATAAGAAATTTGTGGATGCCAAATGGCTCTAATTTGAAAGAATAAAAAACAGCAAAAAAACATTGGTAGGACATGATGGAAGTTAAATAAGATGCAAAAAAGTCAGATAAAATATGGAAAACCTTCTTTAGTTTTAAAATGGAGGGATTTTTTTCTTAAAAGGTGTGGAAAGCAAAGCTATCCACTTACATGCGATGTTTGCTAAATAATAAGGGACAGATGATAAAACTTGGCAAAGTGTGTGGGAATTGTGGGTTATATTATTTCATTTTTACTACTATATAGTTATGAATTTAGTTTATTGTTTTAGCAATTTGGACATCAGAGGTCATTTGTCAGGAATTTTATGCATACTAAGCGCTGTTCTTAAAATCAGGAGTATTATTCTGAACAAAAACTCTGTCTCAAGACCCAGATAACACTTACTAGCCAGCTGGCAGAACTAGGCGTAGCCCTATTTAAGGCTATTAAGATTTATCATAAATACAATAGATTTTAATTAAGTTATTAAAAATCTAAGCTTCCTCTAACTATGCAATATTTCCCTTCTCGGCTTTTGCTTCAGTTCTGACAAATTTTAAGTAAGTAAAAATACTTTGGAAAGAAAACCAGAGGAGAAAGAGTGTTGTATGTGGTTTTGTTCATTGTAGTTTTGGCATTGTAGTTTTGGACAGAGGCAGCCATGGTCATTGTCTTGAAATCTGACCAAAATATGTATTATTCTCTTTTCCACAGAACATCTCTGGCTATCTTTGATGATACTTTACGTAATTTGCTGTGCTTTAGTGTTCTTGGTTCCCTTGCAAAAAGCAGAGGAAAGAAAAGATCTGCCAGAAACAAAAGAATTAATGAAGATTATTTTTCAGAATTCGCGAAAGACAAAATAATCTTTTCATTTTCACTCTACTTTCTTCTAACAGTTACTTCTCTGTAGGACAGGCCAGACTCAAATAATTTTCCAAACTAACCATTTCCTGAACAAGTCTATGATCTCAGCTCCCTGTCAATTCATTTTGATCATGTCTCCAGCTCCCTGTAAGATCCATATTATTATATTCCAGTTAATATTTCTTTGTTTCTAGCAATGAGTTATTTTTTTTCCCTTTTTTTTTTGATCCGTGTGAGGGGTAAAAGTTCTTACCTGTAAATGAAACCCTGACTTATCCCACAAACTTCTGTGTTTGACATACTCTTTGGAAAACTGATTTAGCTGTGACTTTTTTTTTTTGTCTCCAGGACAGTATAGGTTCAAGTTCAGTCTCTTCAGCTACTTTATTTCAGATACCTACTTTAATACAGAGGTCTTGCCTCGTCTGGCATTTCTGTATGTAGGTCTGAGGGAGGCTTAGTATCCTCAAGTAATACAGTTCATTTTGATCTTTGTTGTTTTCTTATTGACCCAGTGCCCACAGATAAGATTATTCACCTCTTCTTTTTTTCTCACCTCTTTTCTGAACTGAATGGGAGTTAAAGGTCTTCTTGTCTGTCCTGCTTATTTAGTCTAAGCGGGACTGCAAGTTTGTCTACTTTCTTTTCTATTCCACATTGCTAAAGGTCTGTAGTATGTGTTACAGCACCCCCTGCCTACTGATGCTCCTCGGACCACTGTGGGTTTCAAGTTCTCATGACAGAATAAATTGAAATGTGAGTTCTTGTGTTGAGTGACCAGATTATAAGACCTAGTGCTGTTAGCTCCCACTTGCTATCTGAGACAGATTCCAGCTCTGTAAGTACTTCTTCTTTCCTATATTAAGAGGTGAACTAAAAGCTGAGCACTATGTTCACTGTTTTGAAATTGAACTGAACAGAGTAAGCAAAAGATTTTTGCAGCAATCATGGCTAGAAGGTAGCAGATAAGCACGTCAGCTCTGGGCAGAAAAGGGGCACTGCAGAGACCCACCAGACAAAATATTATTACAGGGAGAACTTTGCAGAGCACTAGAGATTCAAGAGCATTCACTAGAGGTTTCAAGAGCATTGGGTTGCCTCTAGTCTCTAGTTTAACTCATTTTTTTTTCCTCACAGACCTTTGTTCGTTTGTTAGTTCAGTTTCTCACTCATTTTCAAAAATAAGTATGCAGGACTAAGTCATGTATTACTTCATACTAAATATTCCTCATAGACAATTTGTGAGGTATAGATAAGCTGCTGTTGGAAGATCAAGTTATGAAAAATTTGCTTGTGTTTTTGTTGTTTCCTGTGGGCAAAGCATTTTTTGCATGGTAAATATCATCATAGATTTTACACTAAAATTTTCAGTTACAGGTTTACTGGATTTGATGCAGGCAATAGGAGACATGAGTCTCTATTATTTGGACTTCAGATTAAGTTGTCATAATTTATTTTTTTTTCTCTTATCACTCATTATAAAACTTAACTTGAAACATTTCAGAACAGTGAGCAGTATTTAGCAATGAATCTGAGTGAAATTAGAGTGTGATCCTTGCAGCATAAACTAAGCAGTCAGACATAACAGGGAATGTGATTTTCATAAATAAAAAGATGTGTTCTGACTACAAAAGTGGAAGCCATAAACTTGTAGCTGTTACATTACCTTGCCGAGCAGCTATAAAGTTTAACATGGAATAGTGTAAGTAAGTAAACTTTAATTTAGCATGCAGTTAAGAGGTTGAAAACGTTTGTAGGTCATCCCTTATTAGAAATGTCCCACATAGTTTTCTTAGTAGTGAAAGCACCAGCTGCTAACCAGGTTTCTCACATAGGTTTGTATTTATACAGAATTTTGAAGCTGGAAATATTACACTACAGTTTGTTTATTATTCCACCTACTGTCTCAGAGCACTGAGTTGTGCATTATGTGTCAAAACATGTTCTGTTCTTTTGGAGCTCTTAGGGAGACAGTGCAATGTAATTCATTATGCCCCAAAGATAAACAGTACCTCTTGACCTTTTCAAGAAAAGTTGCAATATTTTCTTATTCCAGAATGTAATATTGTACTGAGCTGATATCAATGTGATAAGATAAATGTTTCCTTTTCTAATGTAAACCATAGTGCACTACATTTATATAAAAGTCTTGGGGGATACCCAAAGTCTCCAGATAAAAAGGGGCAGCTTGGTTGTTTTAGGTCTGCATTTTTGAATTCCCAGTCTCAAAGCACAAAGGGCAAACCCCATCCAGTCATAGAGACGGTGGCCAGGATTTTCAGAAATGAGCCGATTTTTGTGTCGCCAAATTTAGGACTCTCCTAAAGAAACTTCAAGGACATTAAAATATTTGTTACCATTAAAAAAACCCAACCAAACTGAATGAAAAACCCCAAACAAACAAACATAGCCCAAAACAAACCACCACCAAAACAAAACAAAGGCCACCAAAAAAAAAAAAAAAAAGGGAAACAAAGACTGTAAGCACCTTTCCTTTGGGTACCAGGATCTTTTGGGATGTCCCAGCTGAAGCCACAGGAGTCAGCGCTACACTGTGTGTAGATAATTTGGTTTTTACTATACTAAATGTATTTCAGGAAACAAAAGACTAACAAGGAGTGTTTTTTAATGTCATTTCTTTTCCTGCACTCTGCTGTTGTTCAGTCTCCTGGCTATTCTTTATTTCACCGTTAACATTTTACATGGCACGTTTCTGATTGATGAAGTTGGTTGTGTGCAGGTGTGGTCACCACTGTGGAGTGGGCTCTGAACATGGCCCTGCCATTGGCTTCCAGTTTCGATTCTGCCTGCAAGACTGTGCCCAGCTCCAAAGGAAAAGGTTCATTTTCCTTGTAGACTTTGCCCAAGTGTTAATGCAGAGTCCAGGTCTCCTCTGCCTTGGCAAATCTCCCTCCCAGTGGCCTCAATTACCTTAATGTGTGAAATGTTATTGTATGCAGGTCAGTACTCTGCTTTACATGTGTCATGTAAAAAAGCACTGTTACTCATGTATATTCTATTCACAGAAAAGAGTGGCTTTAAATGCAGCTACTATTACATGCAAAATTACATGGTGTATTTTAAAATCAGTAATTATTAAAAAGGATTTATTTCTGCTGTTAGTGCATTTGGAACTTCATAGATATTCTGAACAGTTGCTACTGTAAGCAAATAATACTGTTACACTATAAAGCACTAACATCTTTCAACCCCTTCAGATTCAAAGTAGGACTATTTTAAACATGCCAATAGCAGCATATGAATTAGATTCAACTGGGATTAAAGTGCAGGAGAAAAGAACAGTAAAGAACAGGAATAATAAGAAGTAAAATATAATTAAATCCCTCTGTTACAAATGTATCTTCTTCATGCCATTTAGTTCTGGACTTTTTTGTTTGTTATTTTCTTAATTTATTTAAGCTTAAGGAAGAGTCCTAAAGTTCAGGGACAATTTGGAAAGAGGAAACATTAGGGTCAGTAGTAGGAAGGTAACTGAAATGAGCAAGATTTGGGGGAAGATTTTAAGTTCCTAAGTGAAGCAAAAACACAAGCGAAGTTGAGCCGTCCATCTAGGTCAGCATAAGGAAACCCTTGGAGACACCCAGGGAAGGAGACTGACCATAAGCAGAAAAAGAAAGCTGACACATTAGAAGAAAAAATGAAGATGAGGTTCTTCAGGGGTCAAGTTGACTAGGACTTGGAGAATAAAGAATTTGAATTTAATTTGAAAATAAATCATGTGTTCACCAGAGAACTAAGCAGAATGTATGAATTAGACATTCATTATACTAGAAAAGAAAGAATTATAAACTAATGAGTTTTAGAGGTAAAGAACTTAAATTTTATGTTAGCACTTGTGCAGTTGTGCGTCTTACTTAGATACAATTCTCTCTTCAGGCCCTACATTTGTGACAGTTGTACATATCTGCAGTAAAAACAGTCTAAAAATTTCTTCCAGCCTAAAGGAAAGTATCTAGAATATACCTTTTATTTATAGGTACGTATGTTTAAGTTTATTCAGTCTGTATCCCATAGTAAAGGAGTGAGCACACTGAGGCAGAAACAGTATAAATGGCTCAGCAGAGTGTTTACCCCTCAATCTGTAGCTTATCTCCTCACTCATCAGTGGGGATAGTTAAATGATCTATATCAAATTCCTTCTACAGCTGTCAGTACCTGCAAGCGTATACACAGAGAGGTAAGATTTCTTGGATGCAGATGCCCGCATCGTTAAAAGGACTCCTAATTGGCATAATCAGAACAACAAATGAAGAGTGAACAAGCATGGAAATAGAATTACCTTCCTGCCCCTTGAAAGGAGGCAGTAGCAGGCTGCATTGATTTAGTTTCTCCTGGAGCTGACTATGCTGAACTTCCTCTGAATATAGAAAAAGGGCATTTTAATCTCCAAAACCATCCATCTGGCATCTTTCCTTAACATTAAACACAGACACAGACACACAGACACAGACACACAGACACACACACAAAGAGGGGGAATTGTCCAGAAACATTTATATCTGACTATAGAATTCTACAGAAATTTCAAGCACCTGTGAGAGGTGCAACTGTTCAGCTTAACCATATCTGCCCATTCTTGCAACTTGTAGCAGAACAGAGTTGTCTGTACCTTGAATTTTACTGCCACTTCATGTTTCTTCCTTACTAGTCTGAAGTGATTTAAATCTGTTTGAAATTTGTGTATGGTTGGATATTGCTTGAAATGAGCTACAGTGTGAGTAGACATGAGAGACTGACAGTTGAACACATACAGTAATCAGCAAGGGCAGGATTTAATTGCAGCTAATTTGTACTGGTTGAACACCTCTGTATAAAAAATATTTTATACTCAATATTATTTATAATGTTTTGGACAATCAACATATGGTAAAACTTAACAGTATAGCCATTTAATCTAGCACAGATTTGACCTGTCCCTTCTCTCTTTGCTTCTCAGAAGCTTTTATTCCTTTCTATATAGAAAAGAGTTTAAGAAATGCAAGTCTGGATACAGACTTTGGTCTTACTAATTATTTAGTTTTGAGGATGCATTAAAGGCCACCACATGAAATGTTGGATTCTCTCTGTTCCCAAAATCTTATTTTAGCTGAGAAATTCAGGAAACTTGCTGAAGTTGTATTGCAGTGTGAGGGAATACATATGGCTTGTGACAGGTTTTAGAGGCAAAGAACTTAGATTTTGTGTTAGAAGATGTGCATTCATGCGTCTTATTTAGATACACTTCTCTTCACTCACCACATTTTACAACAGTAATTTATGACTGTGTGAATGTATATTGGTGATTCCCCTTCTTTGTTCATAAGCATAAATATCCTTCTGCTTATCATTCCTTTTTGATTTCTATAAAACTATGCTGTTGAAGCACTAGCTTTTATTATTTGGTCTTCTTGTAACACCTAGGAAAAAAAAACAAACCAAACCAAAACCAGGATTCTGCTATGCTAGAAACAATATGGGGTATAATATTTGCCATTCTTAAAAAATATGTTCTACAGTAGAGATTACTTCTCAGTTGCAGGAAAGGCTTTTGGTTCTCACAAATGCAGGAAATGTTAAGAATATTTTGCCTGAAAAAGCTTACATTCTGGGAAGTGAAAGCTCAGGTTGGTTCCGCTTGGCAACATTTCAGAAATTGCTTCTTCCAACAATTTCCTTGATTGGTAAAGGTGAAAATTTCTGCAGTCTTTGTGCTTAGGTTTGGGGGGAGGGAGGGTTAACTTTATCATTGTTGCAAAATGTCTGCTTTGGAGTACTATTAATCCACAATGTAAATAGTGATATATCTTGTCTCACAAAATGATGTAAAAGTTTGAGTGCATTCCATGTGTCCAAATTTTAAGGAATGTGGCCTATTAGGTCAGTGAAAGTGCTTACTTTGTAGTTACGGAGTCTGCCAATGCTTGTTATAATAGAGGGAGTATCTATACTGCTTTAACTGTGTCAGACTAGTCAAAGAAACACTTGCCTTAAAGATTAAGAAAGTCAGCTTAAGTAAAATTAATTTATTTTCCTGAGTAGTGTAATCATCTCTAGTCACTAGAATATGCATTCTCAAAGATACTGTGCTGGCCTGATTGTTATACTCTGATCACTGTATGAGTCTTTTTAAGTCCTTTCAAGTCAGGAAGAAACTTAATCTCTCTTCAGCGTTACTTCCATTGTTTTTATTCTGGTGCTGTTCAATTGTGATTCTGTTTGCGCTTAGAAATCTTTTTTTAAAAATTGTCTGTGATTTACAGTGTTTGTCCCTGTAGTCTTTCTGTGATTCTCCCTTTCTCTGTGTCTTTTTGACAATGGAGAAATAATTCAGTTACTCTTTGTAAAGGCACAGCCTCTAGCCAGAATCTTTACAAATACTGATGCAGAAAAACGGGGAAAAAAAAAGCCAATATCTTAAAATAAATTCCTGGCTCTTTTCATTTTCACAGTATCCTTAAAATAAAAATAGTATTTTATTAAAATAATCCTTTGTGCTTGAAGTTGAGCCTTTTTACTCTGTTGACTTGTCTCTGTGCAGATCACACATGGCCATAGCCACTGATGATACCCAAAGTCTTTGCAATGTTCCCTATTATCTGGTTGCCAGAGCCTGAGCCAGCTTTGCTAAAGAGCCTGCTTGCTCCTTTAGCTGTAGCGCAGAGGATTCATTGCCAGCATGAAGAGCTGGAGCACTCTTGGAGGTGTTGACTAACCTGAGCTCTGAAAATTATTTTCTCTGCAGATTTTGTCAAATTACATAACTCTGAATTCTCAGTCTTAAGTGCCTAAACAGGAAGATGAAAAATATCATCAACCTTATTAAAATTTACAGAAACTGTAATACAGTGCTATTTTTGTGGATTTGATTGATGGGAACTCTGGAAACAGATGCTTTTCAGTCAGATCTGTTTTTTCCCCCTGCTTCTTTATATATATATATATATGTATATATGTATATATAAAGGCTTTTCAGAAAACAGTGGCTGTTTCCATAATTTTTCTTTTAGAAGTAAAACTCATCCCAGATGCACAAAGTATCCATATAAAACTGGACTTAAAGCTCAGCAGACACGCTGTGGGATGCTGGAGGTTCCTGCTGCAACAATTTAGAATGAAAGGGAACACCTCCCCCACCTCTCCCCCCCAAGGGGTGTTTATTACTGCTGTTTCTGACAAATCTGTTTTTCAAACCTGTTGAGCTATGAAATCAGGGTCCTTTGAAACTCTCCCAAACCATCCTAAAATCACACCCTGGCTGCTTTGGCTAAGAAAGGCTCTGAAACAATGTATGGCTCAGCTGTTTTGAGCACAGAGGTGTGATCTGTACTACTATTGACCATGCAATTTCTGGATGCTGAAGGGGCAGCTGACACAGGGTGAGACACACCTGAGCTAATAAGCATTTTAGCCCCCAAAACTAGTTGGGCTGCATCGTTCCCTAGTGAGGCTGGTCCTTGGAAAAGTCTGATTGCAGAACTGTACTTGGGCATGGCTTGGGAGAGTGGGGGTCAGAACAGGTCAAAAAGCATGCCAAGGATGCTATTCATGGCTTAGCAGCATGGAAAATCACATTCTCAGGCTCTCACTAATTTATCAGTGTAGGTGAAGTCTGATAGAATTGGTAAAAATTATATTGTCATCATACCCTTCTCAGTAATGGACTCCCTATATTTTTTTGTAGCTAAAAACACAGAAGTGCTTGTAACATTTCTGTCTTAGTAATATTAATGAAGCCAGAGATTGCAGAAGAGAGGGTAGGAACCTCTGACATTCATCTAAAATCAAACATTGTTTCACCTGCCAGCCACAGCTCTGCCTTCAGGTAGCAGCGTAAGCCCTATGCTACAGACTGTTCTCTAGAAAGTATTTTAAAGCCATCGCAAAGTCCTGACATAAAATGGTTTTCTCTCCCTTTTTTTTTTTCTTCAGTCCACTGTCCTATGGAACAAGGAGAGCCCTAGGAGTTGCAGTAGAGAAGTTGTGAATGCTCCATCCTTGGCGGTGTTCAAGGCCAGGTTGGACAGAGCCTTGGGTGGCATGGTTTAGTGGGAGGTATCCCTGCCCATGGCAGGGAGGTTGGAACTAGATTATCTTAAGGTCCTTTCCAACCCTAACTATTCTATGATTCTGTGATTCTATGTCATCCAGAAGGCTTTCTCATAAAAGGCAAGGCCTTTCAACTAAAAATGCTGTAATACTATGATGTCTGTCATATGTTTTTCTCCGATCTCAGAGCTGAAATTATCTACATTTTGTCCCAGAAAACAAAAAATCCATCTCTAATAGGTGGAATAAAATGTTTGAAATAACAAAAGTAAAATTTAATATACATTGTAACACTATGATAGTATCAAAATATCTAGTCAGGAATAGATCCATATGTTGTTTGATACTTGCAAGTTATTGTATGAATAAGTGATGATCTAGGAAGAAAACAGAGATGAGTGTTCACAGATGGGATGCACTGCCTTCTGCCTAGTCAATCAAAAGACAATATTAGAAGAAATAGAGTTGTACCAGATCATCACACCTAGGGTAAACAAAAAAGGGCTTTATCTGTTCACTGTTTTTTATAGTCCCACATCTATCTACTCACGTTTGTAAAATGAGCACTGTGTGTTGAAAGTAACACATAAAATGGTGATTAACTTAGAACTCAGTTTATAATTCTTACGTGGCACTGTAAATATTTTGGTATCCTAAAAATACTGCCCATATCCCACCTAGGTGAAGTACAGTTGTATGACTGAAAGGATTCTGTTCTGTAGCTCATACAGTAGCAAAATTTTGAAAGCCTTTATCCTGGAAAAGCCTATGTCCTTGGAAAACGTTGCTGCCCTCGATCTCTGCATATATGTCTGCATGGGAGCACTCAAGGACTACACACAAGGAACTGTTGTTAACAAAATACTTAACAAAATATTGAAGTTAAACTGGAAGACAAAATGCGGTTTCTGTTGGAAAAGTTAGCAATCCATATGGAAGTTTAAATTATTGGTAAACTGTAGGTGAAAGACTGCAACGGGTTTGAAAATTCTGTAGGTCATTGATCAGAGAGAGAAAAGTCTGTCATGTTGGAAAACTACCATGGAGTGATACGGCAAGAAAGTCTTAATTGGAAAAGAGGAAAAAGTTTGGAAGGATGGGTGTAAGTATCCAGGCTATTTAAATAATTTTAGATTCAGGGAAGAAGATATAGCATTTCTAATTAAGGGATGTGTGTAAAAAGGCTGCAGATATGTAGTTTTTCTTAAGTCCATCCAATGCAGTCTTACACTGTGATGGTACCTCTTTGTATTTATTTAAATAATTCAGAATGCCAATTTGATTATGTCTGCCATTTTCAAAATTGACTGTAAAAATACTGCAAAAATCTGCATGAGAAATTTGCTGTAGGGACAAATACTGGTTTTGATTTAAGAATCATTTTTAGATTGTGAGATTGGGCTCTGTTATTACTTTTCTCCCAATGTGTAGAGCAGCAGTGCTGTGATGGCTGATGAAGATCTGGCCCTTCCTGTGCTGGGGTCTGCTGTCCTGTGTGGGTGTAAGTTGTGCAGGCAGAGCAAGGGAGAGCAAATCATCTAAAGAATACATTTTTACACATGCAGGCGTAGGCATGCATGTTTGTTTTTTATGAATAAGTATAAAGTGTGCTGTGAGGGAAATAAGCCCCTGATCTGCTCTTTTTTCATAGATGCCTTGGAGATCATGAAGGTGAAAGCACTGGAAGGAAGGAAGAAAAGGAAAGAAAGAAGGAAGGGAGGAAGGAAGGAAGGACAATGGTGATGGCTTGATGCCTCACATAAAACAATCTCTGGACAGAATCCAGAATTTTTGATAGAAAGAGGAAGGTAGAGGAATTTTCATTACAGATCGATAAGGTTTCAAATGTTACAAGTAGAAAAAAAAGAGGTATTACAGAAAGAAGAATCTGAAAAATACTTCAAGGGCATGGTATCTAAACTATGTGCCATGTGTAAAGGAGACGTCTTTAGAAAAGAAGACTAGTAACTGAGTTTTGACCATATTAAGTTGATGACAAGACATGATAGAGGACTGATAAAATAAAAGCTGAATTTAGGATTTGATTTTTGTGAAGTAAGAGTAGTTGAAAGCATAAAATGAGTAAAATTTTTATCTAAACTTCGTTTCCAGCGTATTTTGATCATGTGCCTAGGTTGCCAGTGTTTTTTTTCTTTAATGTGCATGCTAGTGACAGTGATTACACAAGATATGCTTCATGGTTCAGAGTAAATCTTTACAATCTTATGCCAGAAGAGACTTTAACTGATGTGAAGTATTACATATGTTTGGCACCAATGTAAGTGGGTGTGTCTGCTTTTACAAATGCTTCTAAGGATGACAATGCCCTAAGCATATTTATTATTATAATTCCTTGATTAGCTTGCTGTTTAGGAAGATTACTGCAGATGCCAGAGCAATATCATAAAGATCATTTTTTCCTGGGCAAGCATGATGAGGTGTGATTGGAACATCTACCTTTGAATTCAAGTGCCTAACCTGTTGGTGCTGCTCATGTATACTACTTGGGAATTCCCTGTACAGTTTGTATCATTTCTCCAGCACCTAAACGCCCTGGGAATTGCAAAATGTCTCTCTATTCCTCTTCTGCAAAACATTTTTACTAGCTTCAGGTCTTTTTTTTTTTTATCCCTCCAAGTTTCTAATCATGCAGAATATACTCCCTCCCAGATCTCTTCACAGGGGCTGAAAGTAGGATGAGGAGCCTGAGGACATTTGCCTGCTTGTCTTCACTTGCATTTTAGCTTAAAATTAAAGCTTTTTGTTATTTCACTCTTGCTATAATCTTCACTCTTAAAAGACTCCAAAGTAGAGAATTCTTTCTCAGTAGCTCTGCGTACATGGACTGTTAAGGCTACCCTTCAAAACACGCAACTCATCAACTCATTTGCCAGCTACAGCAAGAACCTGAAGACTAGTATTCTTCAGAGACAGAGGTCTGCCTGTTGAATCATGCCTGCTAGGTCATCACAAAATGCACCCAAATTGTTAAAAAGTAGATAAGCAGCCCATGAGGAAAGCTGCAATTGTAATAATTCAGGCAGGCCAGAGTAAACTGAATGTGAAGATAGCTCTTCCAGAGAGATGCACAGCTAACCAGTGCTACTTTTGCTGGGTCTTCCATGGAATATAAGGAAGGGAAAAAAATATACCTAGTTTTATGTGTAGGAATGAATGTGTTACTTTGCACGTACATAAATATTAATTAATTTGTAATCATGGTACAGAGGTTCCTCCAGAGCTCATAGTCCACTCTTAGTAGCAGATTTTAATGCTCCAAATAGAAGTCACAAAGGAGTTCAGATCAGATCTTGTGTTATCACTACACTCATAAATATTGCCAAATGGCACCACTGATAAGTCCAGTGTCTAGAAAATGGGCTTTTTGTTTGCATAATTTACTTCTTGATCTCATATTGGCATTTTTACTGTCTGGGTTTTTTTTTGACTCCAGACAGGTCTGCACTTCTTCCTCCAAAAGAAGATTTATCAAAAACCTCAAAAAATGCAAATGAAATTGCTATTATTGTATTGCCAATTTGCATTCATGTTTCTAGTTTCTGCCCCTAATTATTCTTGTATTGAATATGTACCTGCAGTTCTTGATGCCAGCTGAAGTTTTAAAAAGCATTACAAAAACAGCCATAAGAAAAAAAAATGGATTCCATAGGTTTTCAGTTGAGCTGATTTAGCTTTAGCAATAATGACTGATTTTTTTTAAGTATCTTGGACTATGTAGTGACTTTTGATCAAATTCATTAAAAACATGATTGAAAACAGGTTTTCAAAGATACTTTAAGCTTTTTTATCGCAGATCTAGATTTAAACTCGCACTGAATTTTAATAGTCAGTGCATTTTGGCTTGTTTTTTTGTGTGTGGAGATGTATGACTTAAGTTGTGCATGCTATGCTTCAGACTCTCATTCATGCCCTATTTTTCTCTTCCCTTCCTAGCTCTCCATTTCAGCAACGCCTCTATTTTTTATAGTAAGAATTGTAATATCAAGAAAAGCTTATTTTCTGCTACTGTTGTGCCCATGCTTGGTGGTGAGGACACAGGAATCCTGCCCAGATGGCTCTGACTGCAATTAGGGCACAGAGTGCTTAATTTTAAGCCATGTCCTGTTCTGTATAAACCATTTCTCTGTTCAGTCCAAAATTTCAAGGATAGTCTTGTAAACACAAATGTGGTCACATAAGGTCGGAAAATTCCAAAGAGTGAGCCTGTGTGCACAGCTCTTACTGATCCTCTGCTGTTAGCTCACCATGGAAACAAACCATGCTGAAGCTTCATGATACTCAGTTTATGAGAACATGGTGTTATTTGAAATGTAGCAAGGTGTTAGGCATGACAGTAATCCAAACTTGGCATAATTTCATAGGAACCACACAATCAAATAAAATAGGGCTGGAGGACGTTTCTAAAGATCTTTTCTGTCCCAGAGCAGAATCACTGCTTTTAATTCCTCCTGAAGATGCTTCTGAAACTGGTCCAGTGACAAAGATTCTGTAGTTCCTACAGAATTTGTTGTACTCCTCCACAATCCCTACCATTGGAAAGTTTTTCTTAAATTGAATGAAATCTCCCTGGATTCAGTTTAAGACTATTCTTGCTTATCCTGCCCATGGTATACAATTAATTTGTTCTGTGCAGAAACTTGATGAAGACTGCTATTGCTTTAGAGGGTTGTATTTTTTTATTTTCTGTTTCTATGGTCAGACTCCTGCTACCCCATAGGTTAGATTTTCTCATCATCATCATTATTACTGCTCTTCTCTGGTCACTGGTCACATGGTCCACCTCTTTGGAATACTGTACCCCAAGCTCGGCACAGTTTACTATCTGAGTCTTCAGGAAGTTGCATAAAGTGGAAAAAGTACCAGGTTTATCTATATGACACTTCCATTTATATGTCCCACTTTGCTTATATCATAACATGACAGTATTGATTTATGTCTTTAATATGTCATCATAATTATATATATTAAATTTGAGATTTCTATATGTCCTTGTAAGAACTGGATGTCAATAATTAGACCTATCAAAATATTATAAGAGAAACTTTATAATATCCAGTGTGAAGCCCAGCCATTAACTTTGTTCTTCTCCACTGATTATCAATTGAATATTTCAGTAATGGCTGTTGTGCCTTCCTCCCATATAGCAGAAGCCTGATATGGCTACCTTGATAATATTTCCTTTACTAGGTGCAGTCTCACTTCTACAGTTTCTGGATATGGAATGATAACTAATCACATTAGTTATTGTTCAAATGAGTAGAGTCCTTTCAATCAGTAGCTGTTCAATAAATATGTAATTCCTCACATTTGTATTGGCTGAGAGGGTTTGATATGTATAATTACTGTAACTTTTTTTGTAATTATTCTGGCACCATGTAGATCCATACTCTTTAACAGAAAGCTTTGGTTTCTAGCATGCAGGTTATTGGGATGAGAAATCTGTGCTTATGATGCTTTACCAGTCACTGTGCAGAATGCTACTTAATTGGAAATAAGTGTTAAAGATAGAGGTATTTAATTTTTGCCTTCTAAATGGCCAAGGCTGTTCTAGGGTAAATACTGTTTTGGCATTTGTTCTTCACATGTTAATTTACCTCTCTGTATTACTTAACAAAACTAACCAGTCCTCACATCTGTCCTCACAAATTTTTAGGTTCTATTTTAGGAATCTTGCTGTTGACCAAACCAAAATGTTTTGAGTGCATGTTTCCTTTTGTTTTATATCTGCCTCACCTCTGGTTTAGTTTATATCTTGATGATGGTTTTTGTTAATCATTGGCTTAATAATCTCCATGCTGATTTCATTGTCTTTAATTTATAAATTTCCCTTTCAGACTTCTACCAGTTAAAACTACTGCCTTCTAACAGCCTACCACTATAATGCTTCCCTAGATACTGTGTTTCATTCTCCTCCCACATTTGCTCACATTTTGATTTTAGTACAAATGGGACCACTCTTGCTTTCATTTGCATTAGTTCCTTTCCTATTTATAAATCATCAAACCAGCTATTATTCCACCTAAGCCAACACTACTTTGTTTCAGACTGCTGTAATTGAAAGTAGGCTTCACAGCCAATAAGTGAATGTCTACAATGGACAGATTTGAAAGAAGGTCTTTTTTTAACCAGTTCCTTTCAAATTAAGGATATGTGTGCATTTGTACCATGTATACATTATATAAACGTATAATAATTTTAAGAATATTTTTTATTCCGAGATTCACACATGGGATAGCGGTTTTGATTGTTCTTTTCCTGCACATTTAAATGGCTTTTATGTATCTACTATCTGATTATTGTGCAAAATAGTTCATGCCAGTTTTAATGTGGTAAATGTACATGTCACCATTGCCACAGTCTTCCTGTAAAACTAAGAGTTCAGCTCATCCATTTAGCTATTACATGTCCCAGTTTTCTAAAAACAATGCCACATGGAAGAAAATAGCACTGGCAGGACACTTGTGAGCTTGTGGCACTGGTATTTGATATGTGTGCTGGGTTTATTTTCATTTCATTAATTCAGTTAGTTGCTGCGTAATGTAAGTAGTAGGAATGAAGCAGGGTAGATCGCCTGCTGCTGTGTTTACCAAAGGAAAGTTAAGTTCAGGCATGTGGGATGAAAGAAAGGAGATTGTCAGGTTGGAACACAGCTCTGGTGCTGTGGGCCCCATCTCTACTAACCCTTGACATTTGGATTCTTCAAGTGGTCTGAGCTTTGGAGATGGCATTTGGGTTTGCTGTCGTAGACCATGTTACACGTGGTCTGATGTATAGCCCTAATGACCAGTGCAGACTCATGTCTACAGGTGAAGAGCCCTGCAAATGCCACTGGGAATTGAAAGCAAGTCATTATTATGGGTGTTTTGTTTCTAGTTCTTGGTCAGCCAAATAATGGACAGGAAAAATGAAAGAGTTGTTTTTGAAACAGTGTTTAGTATCCATTAAATTGGGTTATATGCAGAGAAGCTAAATTTACCTTATAAAATGAAATATGTTTGCTGGAAAGTTATTAGTGCCCTGTATTATTTAGCATCTTTCACATGGGGAAAAAGTAAGACACCAAACAAAAGAAAAAAATTGCCAAAATAATTAGAGTGAAAAAAATCTGGTAATTAACTATTATTTTTCACAAAACTAGTCTAATTATGAATCAGTCATGGTAAAATGAAAGGTCAATAACTACAGATGCATAATTTCTCTCTGATAGATTGCTGTTTGAAAATAGGTTTATGACAATTATGTGATTAATTTCCTTTTATTAAACAGTATTATGAGACTTCATGTTGCATTCATCAGTTTATTGCTGTTACTTTTTCTATTCAGTTGCAAATTAATCCTGGATAACATCAGAGCAGAACAGAAGCTCAGGTAGATTGAGGATCTCTTCTTCTAGTGTTGTTTGTATTACAGGGAAGACCACAAATCTGAATCAAAATCAGAGCCTCAGTATGCTGAAACTGTAAGAATCAGCCCAAGAAAGCAAACACTCCCCCAAAAATACCCAACAAACCAAACAAAACTGACAAAGTGCTTTTAGTCCATGAAAATGAAGTCCAGATCCCAGAAATTCTTATGTTTCTAAAATGAAGAACATGAGGAATATAGGTATGACCATTTACCACCTAATCCTCAAAGTTCTCTGACTTTTTATCTTGAAATTCCACAGACATAAGGTGTTGTCCTGGGCAAACACAAATTTTCCCCAGCCTTGGAATGCCTGAGCAGCCTGGGGATTCAGGAGCCAGGCAGGATTGAGCTCCATACAGCACTCAGTGGCCACCACCAGTTTCTGTCCTATCTAGCAGCCTGATGGTAGGAGAACTTGGGATGGTAATACAATGTCCAAGGCTATTGTCTCTTCATCTTGAGCATAATTTAATTTCATATATTTTGTACTATTGTGGGTTTGCGTTCTGCTATTAGGCAGGGCTTCAGGGCACCCTGCAGTTTAGCTGCTGAAATTGTGCACATTGAACATGTGGGCTGTCTGGAGTTGCTGATCTAGATGCAGAAGACACAAATCTTTTTTGTTTGAGTGTTTGCGTACTTGGATGTTGGGATAATTGAGTGAAAACTTTCTTAGTGACCATCTAGATTCCTTAGATGATATACTCCTTGAGGTGGGTTCCAACAGCCTTAGCTGTCTGGTGCTTTATTGCCTCTTCTGTAGAAAAACGCTAATAATTGTTCAGTCTACTGCTCCTGGGTGAAATCAGGCTGGTTATGTGGCTTGGATTTTAGTTATGTACAGGATTTCCTTGGCCTCATGGGCTCTCCAGTGTGGCACATTTGTACTCAGCCAACAGGTTTTATCTTCTTTGTGTAACTTAGAGAAAAGGAGTGTTGTTCACTAAGTTTGCTTTTCCTGTCAAGTCTCCTGGAGAGACTGCTGTAGGAAAGGAGTTGGATCATCTTAAATTCAAGATTCCTTGAATAGTGCTAAATGCTTCGCGACTCTGTTTGGAAAGTTTGTAAGCTGCTGTGCTGACTGACTGTGATATTCATTAGAGAACTCTCTGGGAAAGCACAGTCAGCCAGAGACAAAGGTTTAGCAGCATCATCTGAGTGCTGTCAGGAAGCACAGGACAGTGTTGTCTCAAGTCACCATCTTTTGAGGATCTTGTACAACTATGGGTAACTCGGGCTTCTTGTTTAGAGCCAGCTGGAGAATGGGCCCATGGAAGGGTGTCAAGGGGCAGAGGGTCTCCTGAAGTCTTCTTTAAAATAAACCAGTGCTCAACCAGTGCAGAGCAGTCTTTGGTCTTAAATCCAGCTTAGCATATTGATATGTTTTGGTTGCATACTGCTACCAGTGAGATGACTCCTGTTTGACGTATTCAGCTATTTGGAAACTTATGTTCAGAAACTTATTCTGCATTCAGTCGGAATGTTAAAGTATGCAGTCATTTAAAAACAACTAAAATAGGAATTTGGAGTTAGAAAAAGGAAAGAATCTGGTTGTCTTCTGGCAAGATTTTTGGTTCTGGTTATCTGCAAAGTATACACCTCTTGTCAGTATAAATAGGGAGTGCCTGTGTAAACATTCTTGTTTCGCCTGTTCCACATAATAGTTTCTTGTATCACATTTCTTTTGACCTCGCTATCTGAAACCAATTACAGGAGATCCATTTGGGCTGCTGCATCTATTTTCATAAGAAGCCCAGGCAGCAGTGTTTTTCTCAGAGATGAATATCAACATCAAATATGCTTCTGAGTGCTTTGTTATTTATGTTTCAGAGAGATTTTGTAGCCTTCAGCTCTCAAGAATGTGTCACGCTGTGCTGTTTATACATTGACAATATTAATGGGTGTAGATGTCATTTTTCATTTTAACGTCTCAAATGCAACAGGCTGATAGGTTAAACATTCCTGTTTTTAAAGGAAAGATATGACATCTGCTTCCTAAAAATATACATCTATTTACTTCTTTAAAAACAAAGTAATGTTTATCATCTTTTAGTGACAGCTTTCACTTTAATTAGAAAGATAAAACTTTAAAAATTATTTTAAGGCATGCTTTAATTTAATACAAGGGGTTGGAATACAAAATTAAAGCAAGTTGTATCTCACAGGATTATCGCCAACAAATTGCAAAATCTACCGTAATTTATCAACTTTAATAGGGTGAGGTATATGCAATTAATTTCATTTTTGTTCTGCTTACGTTTTAGCTATACCAAAGCAGCACAGTAAATATTAAGAAGTAGTGTTCCCAATAAATACTTTACTAGAAGACACATGGAGTTCTGGAAACCATATGCCCAAATGTCCTGCTTATGCAGCCATTACTTAAAGCGCTACAATTATTTTCATTTGCATTATTAAAATAATTTCCAATCCTCAGTGCTTTTTATTGCTTTTGTCTACATTGACTTTTTTGTATAGTTTTACTAATTTAGATAACTTAATTAAGGAAAAGTGCCTAGTAAATTTGAAACAAATGTTACTGGAAACTAGATAGGAGTTTAACTGCTTTAGACTCTGTTCTTGCTGCTAACCTGAGGTAGGACTCAACATCATTTTGATCTGCCAGATTTATAAATGTCTGTTAGTTTGTCTTCATTGAACTGTTTTCAGACCATGAGTTATTATCAAATTATTTCACTGAAATTTATAAATGATAAGTGGGACGGGTGTTTACTTGAAGTGTACATGTTAAAGCAGGAATTTTGAAAGGCACTTTCAGGTTGTCAGTTTGTTTTGCAAAGCAGCAAATGAATTGGTAGAACTAAATGTTTTATAGTATTATAATCTTCACTTATGAATAATGTCAGTAATAATCCTTTGAAATTAACAGTATGTTTCTGGGAGGTTGTTTACTTGAGTAGCAAAATCTCAAGTTAAGCTGCACACTGGGATGAAAAAGTACCATATGACAACTGCTATAAGAACAAAGGCTGACAGTGATTTCTCCTTATGAGTTTTAAATCATCTCTGATCTCTTGAAATTGTTTTCTATTCTTCTTCTATCTCCTGTGTTTACAATAATCTAAACTGCCACAATAAGATCACTGAAGTATTCAGGTAGTCATCGTTTATAAGACATTCTGTATTACAAGATAAGCCTTTACTCCTTTAAAGATATCCCAGCCAGCACATATGAATCAAAATAGTTTAAGTAGAGGAGTCTTTTATGCAAACATACCCTGTTGTGCTGCCTTGCTTCTTCATAAAGTGTGGCTCTTTCTGTAGTTAGTGATAGGATGTCATGCTTTCTGAGGCTGATTCCACTGGAGTATGCTAGCCACAATTTGAAATTATACTTTTGAGCCTAAATCTAAGCTGCAGCAGGCCATAATTCTCTAATTTTCGAGTACTGTAAATGTAGAGCTTTACCAGATGCATACTTGCTTGTTTTACTGCATTGACGTGTGATGACTTTGCTGCTAAGGAAGATTAGGACCCTGTGAAACAACTTGCCGAGTATACACCAGCATTACACCATTACAATTTCTTTTCCAGATAAAGGCCATGTAATGAATTTTCTGTGATTGCCACAAATGAAAAATAGTAATCTTTGTGGTTTTTCCTGTTTTCCATAACTCTAGATCTCTTCTCTGGTTCTTGTAGCAGTATCACCCTTGGCAGTGCGGTTCATTTTCCCCATGAATTCAGAAGTGCAGTCATTCTCTCATTTCCATTCAAGTTCCCTTTTTGGAGAGCTCTAAAGATTGGGAAGGATTATAAATTTGCCATAGATCTTCTGTTCATGCATTTAATCCATGTTTTGTGGTTAAACCACTGCAAGATGTTGGGACCAAATCTTGGTGCCCCTGAACTCAGCAGATACGTTTATTTCTGATCTCAGACAGAGCAGGATTGTCTTAGGATCTGCCCAAGGATTGTGAGTGTAGAAGAGATTATGCTATTCACATAGGAAACAGGACATCCAGTGGTTCCTTGGTAACAAAGTATTTCAAGTGCACTTTGAAATTTGTTAACTTTTATTTACTTTTGGCAGAGAGAAGCTAGTTCTATGCGTCTCGTTGCTTAGGTTCAGAGGAATGTGTAGTCTTTGTAAAGCTGACCTGTAATTACTTGAGAATTTGATGAAACAATACGGGGATTGTTGTGGGAATGTCTCCAAATGTTAAAAGTCTCCTCTGCAAACTTTGTACCAGAGCTTTCTATGGGGAGATGAATCAATGTTGTTAGGAGATGGTGCTAGTGCATTCAGTTTGTTTACTTTGGTTTTCTATGTCTGCCTGCCTCCTCAGAAAACTTGCTTGGAGCCAGACTGTAGCAGCCCTCTCTCTGTCTTTTCATAATTGATCAGGGGATGACTGCCTTCCCTGAGGGTTAAGACGTGGCAACTTTTTCTGTTTGCTCAGCATCTCAATGCAGTAGTTCAAACATTGTTCACACCAGCTGGCAGTGTAATGCCATATGCACATCTTGTCAAAGCAACTGTTGTCATGGATACTGGAAACTATCTTAAAAACCAGCTCATTTGAGTCTAATCAGAATTGTACCTTTCTTTATCAGTTACGAATCTTTATTATTTTAGGGGACATTGATCAAACGGCATTTAGTGCAGTATATTCCATCTACAGTATGTTTTAATAATGTAGATAATAGTGTGATGCATTTTAAAGCTGTAACTGCTGTTTTCTGAACTGATTTTTTTAAGGAAAAAGAAAAGATTGAAAAAAGGGCTGTCTGGGTAGTTTCAGTGAAAACGTTTTGAATCAGGGTTTGTTCATGTCTTAATAAATACCATCTAACACTTGGCATTTAAAAAGAAATTCTATAAGAAAAAATAATTCAGATTAGCCTTCTTGGGGTGAGTGGAATGTTTGTTTACATTTCATATGTTTAACTGGATTTTGCTGAGTTGGAATGAAAACATAAAATAAATGAAAACATTTTCTATTTTGATTGGGGTGCTGTCATCCCTGAGCCTGATCTGGTTGGTTGAGTAGTAATTTCTTTGTTCTCTGATTTCCCTAAGAATGCAAATGAAAACCACTCATTTTTATTTGGCATTAAAACTGCACTTCTTTTTTTATTATTTTTTTTATTTTGTCAAAGGAGAGGTTTCTCCTTGAATTGTAAGTACAAAAAGTGGGTTTAATCTTCAATGAATATCCTTATTAATTCACTTTCAAGATAATCTGATGTTGATTTGTCAAATTTAATTACAGCTTCTGGTAACACTTGAAGTCTACTTGCTTTTGCTTCAAAATTGTAATATGAAAATGCAAATTGAATGATAATTTGCAAGGGAGTGGGCATTTTAGTTGAACACTCAAAGACAAGTTCCTTGTGGAAATGAGGCTATTGATGCAGTTTATGATTTTTCCTCTTCAAGCACTTCAAACAAATTAACTTTATTTCCTGCAGGATTTCATGTGCATCCATAAATTCAAGTGAAGTCCTATATATGTACTTTCAGATGATTTTTTTGTTGTTGTTGTTGTTTTAAGTATGAAACAAACTGGAGCCTGAAATCTAGCAAATATAAATCAAATAGGAAGAAACTGTATTTGTTTAATTGGACTTTTACCTAACATTAGCAATGAATAACTCATCATCTCTTTCTATGAACTGGTAGATATTATTATTTTTTTTTTTTTTTAACTTTTAGGCACTCCAGGCAGCAAGGCAGCTGCTTTTACAGCAACAGACAAGTGGACTGAAATCTCCTAAGGGCAGTGATAAACAGAGACCACTGCAGGTTAGTAAAGTGTCCTTGCTTTTGGGGCCTTACTCTCAGGGAAGAACTTGCTTGCATGTGAGATGTGTGTGGATGCCGGTGTTCCAATGCCTGCTGTGTTTGTACATATTCACGTACAGGCTTGCATGCTGGTGACTTTTCATTCACAGAAAAGATTCAATAGAAGTTAAGAAAGCCTTTCGTGGCTATAGATGCTTGAAAGATCTAAGACTGAGTTCAGTAGTGATGCTATAAAATATTTTTATAGACATTTTGCAAAATTGGTACGTGTTTTTTAAATGTACATGGATTAAATTGTAAAAAAAGGCTGGGTTAAGACAAAGAAATGAAAAAAAAAAGACAGTTCAAAACTTAAGATTGTATGTAAGTGACAAAGAGATGTTTTCAGAAATTACCAACACAAATGCATGAAATTATGAAAGAGCTGTTTCTGCCATTTCAGAAAAACATATGTCATAAGAGTTACACACTGGGATGCTGTTGGGCTTCAGGTTGTGTTTGGGTGAAAAGGAGTTCTGTTACTGAGCAATTATTTAAACTGCATTATTAGTAAAAATATATATACAGCATTTTATTTTTGAAAAAAATTGTGAATATTTTTTGAGGTTTTAGTTCACTTATTGCTAATTCAGAGTTCCATATGAAATTGTATTCCGCTGACAAAGCTGGGTCTCTCATTGTATGTAGACCAAATATGAATGTTAAACTGCTGAATTACAGTCTGTTGCAGACAAAAGATGTACATAAGAGACAATTTTATTTTGTTCAGGAAATAAAAATTTATAACTCCTACCATTCTTTTCCTTACATCTATTTTTCTGGGTGAGCCTTTATCCTCTTGGGACTTCCCCTGCCTTCTGAAGTAATAGGGTGGTTTTATCTCTTGTCGTGCATAATGGAGGACCCCAGGCACCAGAAATTGTCTTTTTCTCCACCAGTGAAGTGCTGTGAAATTTGATCACTTCTGCAGTTTTTTTATGTAATTCACAGTGTCTCCTTTTCTTCGTGAAACTTCTTGGAAGAATGTTGGACACAGCACACAGTTCCACATTCCACATCAGCTCTCTTCAAATACACTTTTAAAGTTGTATTTATTTGCTCAGAAATAAACAAGAACTTAGGAAAATCACTAAAGAAAATGGAAAAAAAGAAAATATGTCAAGTTGGCATCTTGCCATGCTGTAGTTGTAGTCTACTGCAGAGGCCTAGGACTCCTGGGGCCATCTCAACTTTCCACTTTCTGCCCTTGACTTTACTTTGTCTTAAATATGTTTTAGGCTGAAGGCACTCAAGAAGAGTAGTCATAAAGGCAGCAGCTTATTAACTTCGTAGGTTTTTAAGTTTTTAGAAGTAGTGTTGGTGATCTTGAAGAGTTGAGTCACGGAGGTGATTGATTTAATGAATACTGTGAAAGTTGTTTTTTCTGCCAGCTTCTCATTCTGAAAAAGAACATGTGTAAGGTCCATCTAGCCCTGTGTCCTGTCTCTAAACTGGAAAACACTGGGCATGAAGGGAAGTATGGAAAACAGGCAAAATTAGTGGTATATCCCATTATATGTTTCCCAGTGAATTTAACTTACTTTAGTCCTCCAGCTTGTAAACTGGAGCAGTTCAGGAGCTACTGACTTCTCTGTTTACATTCTCCACCCATTAGTAAACATTCTTTTCACGGCTGAAGAGGTGTGGGAGCGCACTATTTGTGGTAGGCATAGATAAAAGAAGAGAAAATCATGTTTGGAGTCAGTCATACACATAACCAAGAAGATGATGGAATGGGGAGAGGGGGGCTTGTTCTTTCCTACTTCTAAAGCACCAACCCTGGCCTGAGGCCTTTTAAATGCCATGGGATGGTGTATTGTAGAGACATCCCATATTATGTGTTTGCCAGGAAGAGTCAGTGCCTCATGAGTCACACTTGCGAGGCAGGAAGAAGAAAATAAAGCAAATAATTTTCTTTTAAGAATTGTTACATGCTCCCTAAAGCAAAGATTATTGCTCATGCTTCCAGATTTTCCTTCCATGATCAGTATGTACACAGTGCCTCTTATTAGCTTTGGACACTTCATTTGGTTCATCTTTAAATGAGAGGAAAATGGAATTTGCTCTCAGACTTTGGTTTTTATATCAAATACCGTGTAAACTCAGGTATGAGCACAAACTCCATCTTAATTTTCTTCTTTAGTGAAAAAGATACATAAAGGTTTTATAAATGAGTCCTTGGAGCTTTTCTATTTCTGCCTTTTAGTGTTACTACAGAGCTGTTCATTGTTCATTATGTAGTGGAAATTCACATTTGAGCATTGTGATGCCTGTTTGACCAAATACTATAATATGGGCCATAAAATTGTACATTGTTATTATTTTATTATGCCAAATTTAATGGTAACTTTAGCCAAAATCTCCTAGCAGTAGAAATTACTAAATATGCATAAGCAATTTGAGGTTTATAAGACAAAAATACTTGTGCTTGTGTTTGTGCTTGAGGAAACAGACTTCTCCCAATGTTTTTAAATTCTTTAGTAGTAGTGTATTTCTAATTTCCTCTGATTTCAGAGCAATTTACTAATCTGGCAACTGGAGATATTTTAGAACAGATTTATAAATCTAGTAAAAACCTAATAAACTTTTAAAACTAGCTCACACATCTGCAGGCAAATGTGGGTGTTAGGTAAGCCTTGCCACTGCATCTCTCATGTGCTCTGTATTTTGATGAAAACTGTTCTATTGTTCCATGTGCCAAAGAAGAAAAAAAACAATATTGATTTTAGTGGCCATCTTTTGGATTTGATGGGTATTGGGGGGAAAGTAGCATATGCTGGTTTTATATGTGTTCTCTCTGTTATTCCATAATACATCAGCTATTTTAGTGACTTGCACCACCAACTAGCTAATCAGCAAGTTGAAAGCTTATTGAAGAAACCTTCAAATTTGTGTCCTCAACTTTGCTATAAAAGGGTGTTGGGTAAGTCAGCATGTTCTACCGTGCTTTATAGAGGGGATGGTTTTAGGGAACAGCTGGGATTTCCACAGAAGAATTTGGGTGTCTTCTGTATCCTTCTAAGAAAAACAAAACAAAACAAAGCAAAACAAACAAACAAACAAACCCCACCAAATTCTTAAATTTACCTGTAGATATGTGATCTGTTGTAAAAGAGGAATGTTGTGAGGACACATGGGGTTTTTTTCTTTTTTAGTTTTTAATGCCATCATCTAGTAGTTATCCTGTATTTTCAGGGAGAGGAGGTTTGTATTTAGACTGTGAGTTAATGGAATATCTGCTGAAATTACAGTTGTGGATGGACAGTTATCTTGATCTACTATTACTTTCTGATTTACATTTTTCTGGGTTTCAGACTGCAGATCACATAACCATTAGCATGTCTTATGCAAAACAGAAGGAGAAGAACATCCCATCTGACAAGCTTGAGTACCAATTGTAGTAGTGATTTTACTTTCATATATAGATATCTGAGTAAATGTATTTGAAGCATGTTTATATATGCCATTCATTACACTGATGCACCAATTGAATGGATCTAATCAGTACATACATTGATTAATGACATATTGCGGAACAGCTAAGGAGGGTTTGTGAAGAGAGTTGAGGGTAATGTTAGCCTGCATCTGATGAGATAATATTTACTTTCTTACTGTGCATCCTGGAAAACATACTGCAATAGTAATGTCAAGATTTCTGTAATACTGGTTTTTATTTAAGGAGGTTTTTTTTTCTTCTGGAGAAGCTGAGATTCTGATTGTCCATGGTGAAGTGAGCTGATTGTTTTCACGGATTTCACTCCCTATCACCACGTTTCTGTAGTAGGCATAACAGGGAAAATGTCACTTTGGCTCTTAGAACCTGTAGATCATTCTGCTGTGGCAGAAAGTCATTGTCCTTACAGCCACAGAAATACCTGGTGTCTTCTACCCTGAGTATTAAAGCTAGCAGCTTTATTGTTCTTGTTACACTAAAAATCATGAGCGAGACTTTCAGTTCTTCAAGAACTGTGCAGAGCACAAGCATAACCCAAAGGTAAATGCTGTCAATTTGCCTCCACTGGTGAGTGTTCGTGTGTAGCATTGCAATTATTTCCCTTCCAGGTAGGCAAATCTCAGTGCTTAAACTAATCTGTCCATGATACAGGTCATCATTCGCTGCATAGCAGAGTGATTTGGACTACTAGTTGTAATTTTATTTGTTGGCTGGAAGATCTATTAAAAGCCTGGTTATTTCTATTCCCTGTAATGTCTCGAAAGAAGTAATTTATTTTCACTAAGGCAGAATTTGAACTTCTATCTTGATTAAAATAAATAATTATCTTCAATCCCATAAGTTAATATATCTAAAATGAATTGTTTAGTTATTTTCTCCTTGCTGAGACATGTGTTGTTTCAACACCAGTACTAACGCATTCTGTATGAGGATGGCATGTCAGGAAACCATGACTCCTGGAATCACAGGGTTAAGCTCAGTGTGTACCAAGACTGTTGTATAAATATCATGCTGTATGGAGTGCTGAGTTGTTCAGGTAAGCCTTGTTTATTTAGCGTGAGCACGTCACAGAAGTGTAATAATTTGGTAAAATTTGGGAAAAGTGAGTATGCATTTAGGTTTAATTACTTAATGTTTATTGCACTGGTGCACAGTATCAGAAGAACCACTTTGTTTAAAGACATGCAAAATGCAAAAATTTAGCATGAAAATTGAGCATGAAAAGATATTCATAGTCTCCTTTAAACTACTCTTCTTGCATTACTCTCCTAGTTTGGTCATCTCCCCTTGGGTCTTCATATGGCTCCAAATTAAAATTCATTGCACATAATAAATAAGCAAACATATCATTAATATTGCAACTTTTAGTCACTTTTTTAAGCATACATAAGGAGCTGATGAAAGATAAGAAATTTTGAATGTGGGGAAAAAGAAGCAAAACCCACTGCTTTTAAATTATATCATCTGACTTAATGCACATTGACTGTAACCGTGCAGGCGTAATGTCAGTAAAAAAATTCTCAGTTTAAAAACAGCAAAAAAAACCTGCCCTGTTATGGATGTAACTTAGAGTTGTCTTTGCATTACATGCAACAAAAATAGAAACAAATCTAAGTGGTCTAAAACTGTCTTTCCAAAAACTGCATATTATGTATTTCTGTTTATCTAAAGCATGCTGCTAAGCATAGGAAGTAGGAGGATTTTGTATGTGCTAGAAATCACTGATTTAGAAAGATGCTGATGCCTAATATGTGGTGTAAGAGGAGAGTAGTGATAAACAGTCTTCTTCCCTCTCGAGTGTAATTCTGGAGGAAATGTGTAGCCTACATATAAGCAAACATTGATGCTTGGGGTAAATTAAATTTGGAAGATAGCTGCTAGAAAATCATAAGTCCCATTTTCCCTTGTAAGTGTTAGGAGGAATATGTACTTATCCTCTAAGGTGCAGAAATCTGCATCAGTGATACCCACTCTAAAGACAAGGATAACCCCAAGAGATGGAGAGAAAGCAAGGAGTTATTTTTATGTGAGGTGTAGGGGGGAGAGAAAGGCGAAATAGCTGTATTCAAGCTCTCATGGTGCAGAAAACAGAAATTCCATGTAAGGTAGAGGAATAAATACAGTAATAAACTAAAAAGAAAGGACATATTTCATTGATTTATAGTGGAAGTGTCTGCATAAAAAACTTGCTGAGAAGTCCTTATTTATATAGATACAAGTCTGCTCCAAAGGCTTCTGTTCCATCTTTGACAACTTCTTTTACTTGTGAAAACCCATATTTTGCATTGTGTGCCATTTTGCTGTGAAACCTTTCAAGAATAGATTTACTTATTACTCTTGAAAACTTCTTGTATTAAAATACACATCTATGAAGAAAGTGACACGGTTAGTATGGTTTCATTTTTAATTTAAAGTAAATATCAGTCACCTTGAGGTATTATCTCTTATTGATAAAGTAGGTAGTTGTCATTTTCAGGTGCATAAAATATTGCAGCTAACCTTATGTATGATCTTTGTAGCATGGAAAAATATTTACTAGCAGCCTTCTAATGGAAGTTATCACATAATGACTTCATGTGTATCTAACTGAGAAGAAAAAAAAAAAACCTCACTAACTGGTGCAGAGAGCACATATTTATCCTGAAAATACGATTGCGGTATTGGAAAATATTTTAGAGGCAAAAGAAAGAAGTATTATACAAACTCTGTTTACAGGTATTGAATATGCAGAATACTAATTAAGATTACTATGTGATCAGGTATTTGAGGAGGTATTTTAATGTTAAACTTATGACAGTGCATCAGTCTGACTTTTCACTCCACTGCTGTGACTGTTGGGGTATTGTGGTTTAACCCTAGCCAAAACCAGCATGCAGGGAATCACTTGGCACCTACATTGTTATCATGTCTTTTCTTTCTCCCTTTCTCTCTTGTTTATTCTGGCATGTCAAGAGGACTGGGAGGAGAGGGAAGAGCACACACACACTGATTCTTCACTCAGATTCAGAAAGGCACTTCACAGAGAGTGTCTAGGTCTTTTCACAACAGCTTTTATATCGCAGGGCAGCGGACCTCGTGGTAGAATCTGCAGCCTGTCTGATAACCAGGAAATACTGCTGTACATGGGATGGATGGACGGGCTTTTATATTCTGAACTATAGGAGCCTCCAAGAGCTATAGAGAAGTTTATTTGCCTTGCTTGAGCAGCTGGAAAGCTCTGTCCCCCTGCAAGCCCTCTCAGTGCAGCCAGCATGCATGTTCGTTTGGGACTGCTCCTCTTCAGGCTATGTGAGTAGTTCCTCTGTGGCGCTGGGAGGTGTAGGTTTCCTTGAGCCGCTTCTCCAGGCTCTTGCAACAGGTTGAATCAGCCTGATTCTCTTACCAGCTGGCTCATTGCCCAGAAAAGCTTGTGAAGGGCTGAGAGGGAATGTGTGAATGGTTCCCCACTCAGTGTGCTGCTCTATTAAAGGATCTGCTCCCAGGCAGGACCCTAATTATGCCAGTTTAGGATCGTGCCACTCAAGCAAGGCTCTCCTGATACTCTTGAATTTGAAACACACATTAGTGTACATTGATTTGGAAATTACCAAAGCAGGAAAAACAACTGAGCAAACTATTCTTTGAATGCTCTAGATGGGTGTAGATTTTAAAAAATTATTTCTAGTTAAATTACTATTAGGGAAAGTCTCTCTTTTTCCCATACAGTTTTTCAATTCATCAGGCAGTTAAAGTCAAGGAAATTTCCTACCAAAACCAAAGTTCTGTGACAAAATAATGACGAATCTTCAGTCAATAATAGCAAATGCAACTTGCAATGTTAAAGTGTGGTCTGCCTCCATAGCTATTTAAGGCATTCCTTCAGCAATTATTTCACATATTTTTTTTTCAGATTAATTTTACTTTGTGAATTAAATACTTGTCTTGATGTATTCTAATCATTAGGCATCATTTTGTAGTTTTTGTGTTAGTTTTGCAGCTGCTTTAGTAAGCAGGGGACTTTCCTGGGCAGTGGGGAGCAGGCTAATCAGGAATCTGAATGTATGCCAAGATCGACATGGGTGTTAATTTTAGTTCGCCTTCACTTGGCTGTATACATGTAAAATTGAATTAAAAACTGTTCAAATTATCCAGATAATCACACATAAATATAACAGAGTAATGCTGCAGAAAAAAGAGCATGTGGCCATGTGTGCTGCTGAAAGAGCAATTGCACAGTGTAGTGGAAAAGCCCATCAGCCCATCCTGTAGGGAAGGAGGTTGGTCAACAATTGCCTCTTTGATGTTCTAGGTCTTTTTATGTCTTCTTAGTCTTCTAATATAATTTTCTTGAGACAGACAGATGAGGGTGTTATGAAATAGAATTGATGAAAAATTTACTAAACACAGCTTCAGTGGTTTACTACTTGATTATGGAAAGCTTTGAAAAGCAATTGTACTATAATAATATGTACAAAGGAAACTGTATGGCGTGCCAACATCAATATGCTTCAAGGATCTTACCAAGAACCTGAAGTATAAATGAAGAATGAGATTTTCCCCTAAGTGTTCACTGTAAATCCAGTTATTCAAGACAGATACTTTCAGTCTGATAGAAAAGGCAACCTACACAGTATTGAGGAAAACCAGTTCAGTGACCTGACATGCCAGGAAAAAGTGTCTGTGCTTGTAGAAGTAATGTCCAAGTTGATGCAGCTGTAATTTAGTGCACAGATTGCTATGGGCTTGATGTTTATGAATAATCAAATTACCAAATTAAAGTACTTCCCAATACAGGATGTGGTGTGAAGTCATACACAAAACAGTGCTTATGTTTTAAGAACAGTTCAGGATTCCATGGGAAACCTCAGTTTGAGAGCATAGTCTCTGAAGTAAAAATAATATTGGAAATTCAGAGGCAAATTGTGGTTGATGTTTGCATATAAAAAAAAAACCTCTTGGTTAGAAAGGGTTGAACCCATATTGTGGGTGAGAAATTAAAAATGCCTCAGTGCAAGCCTGCCATAGCAATAGGGGGCATGTATTTCACCCAGGGAGAAAAGTAAAAAGCAAAACAGGATAGGCTCCACAAGATGGATGAGCTGTTGCACAGAATGTCTTTTGAGAATGTATTTAGAAAGTAGACTGTAATAAATTGTAGAAAGTATAGCAAAGAATAATGTCATGTGTCTAAGAACTCAGAAAATGTCTTCCTTAGGCTTGCGCCCACCAATTGAAATGAAAAAGGAAGAGAAAAGCTCAGTGTATTGGTCATTGTATGACTTTGAATAACCAGCGATGTAACACCGGCGAGAAAAAAGAACATACAATCCTAAATGAATTGTGTTTCCAATAAAAAAAGGGAAATATTAATGCCATTTCTAAATGATATCTTTGGGACCTCATTTGGAATAATGGAGATGCACAATCCACAGGATTTCTTGTGCTTTATTGGTATATTAGAAACGTGCTCTGTATAGATTCTATTGAACGATTCAGGGCTTTAGTACTGATGCCCTCAATTTCCACTGTTTGAAGGTATCTCAGAGTTTTGACTATGGCTGATAGTGTAGCACATTTGCCATACACCCACACTGAGGTTATGTAAATTCTGTATACATTTTTTAATATATACAACTCCAAGAGGGTTTCATTCAGCCTAGATGCATAGGCTTAAAGGTTGTGATTGTTCTATGCAGTTTGGGTCAAGAACCAAACTTCAGAAAGGATGAAACATCTTTATACTTCTTAAGAACAGTTTTAAATATAGCAACATGTAGCTAAGCTAAACATGAATGAACTGTGGAAATGAAAGGTTTTCACTATGCAGAGAAAAAATGTTCTGGAATACTGTTCTAGTAGAAGTAGCAGATACAAAAAAGCCACCTTCCACACATGCTGCCTGCTTAAAGATAAAGCTTGATCGAGTGTAGAAAGGAACTTACATGACATGAATTGCAATAACATAAAGGTAAAAAGCTCAGCAAGTCTTTTCCAGTCCTGTAGTGCTGTGGGATTTTTTCTTGTTGCTGGTATTTTTGAAAGAAGGTGAGGAGTCATTGAAGCCAATAGGAAAATTCTAGGGAGCAGAGAGTGTTATCATTTGTCAGTAAGCACATTACACTGTATCAAGACATTCATTTTAAAAGGATTGTAATGCCTTCTTAAAATCACAGCATGTGCAAGTCTCCTGGGTTCAGCAGTAGCAGTCATTTTTTCTCCTTCTTAGTAGCTGGTGCAGTGCTGTGGTTTTGACTTCCGGCCTGGGAACAGCACTGATAACACCGATGTTTTTAGTTGCTGCTCAGCAATGTTTACTCTGACCAAGGACTTTCGGAGCCTCACGCTCTGCCAGGGAGGAGGGGAAGCCGGGAGGAAGCAGAGACAGGACACCTGACCCAAACTGACCAAAGAGGTATTCCATACCACAGCACGTCATGCCCAGTATATAAACTGGGGGCAGTTACCCGGAAGGGTTAGATCACTGCTCGGTCGGGCTGGGTGTCGGACGGTGGATGGTGAGTGGTTGTATTCTCTTCCTTGTTATTTCCCTTATCATTATTATTATTGGTGGTAGCAGCAGTGGTTTCTGTTATACCTTAGTTACTGGAGTGTTCTTATCTCAACCCGTGGGAGTTACATTCTTTTGACTCTCCTCCCCCTCCCTCAGGGAGCAGGGGAGAGGAAGTGGGGGGAGTGAGCTAGGGGATGCGTGTTACCAGCTGGGCTTAAACCATGACTATTCTTTTTGCTGGGCTGGTGTAGCTGCTGTGCTTGGAGCTGGAGTAGCTGTACTGTCTGTTGCGGTTGAAGTTTGAGTAGCTGCTGTACTTGTTGCTGGGGCTGGTGTAGCTGTTGTACTTGGAGCAGCTGTTGTACTTGGAGCAGCTGAGCTGTCTGTTGCAATCAAATTATGAGTAGCTACTGTACTTGTTGCTGGGGCTGGTGTAGCTGGTGTTCTTGGAGCTGGAGTAGCTGCACTGTCTGTTGCTTTGCCATGAGACTCAGGGATGTTTTTTTTCCTTTCGAAGGTGCTAGACGATGCTGAACAGGGCTCTGTAAGCATAGGCCAAGCCCCAGCACATTGCCATGATTTTTCCCTCTCTGGTGTGACCAGGATGACAGTGCACCTCATTTAAGTGTTCTACTAATTTTTCTGGATTTTGCACTTGTTCAGTGGTGAAGTTCCAAAGCACTGGAGGGGCCCACTGGCCTAGGTACTTGCCCATACTATCCCACACTCTGCCACTCATGATTGTCCAGCCTCGGGGAAAATCTCTGGGTCCTCCTATATCATCGTCTAACCCTAGACAAGGCCCAAACCCGACTCTGCTTAACTCTTGAGATCTGACGAAATGGTCATGGGTTAAGCACACTCTGTATGCATGCCAACATGGTGATCCCCATCACAATCAGCAGGCAGGTCTCAAGGGTAGTCAAAGGCCATTCAGTACCTTCAGAACTCTCAAATGATGCTGTAAATGGTCTGGCGGGGGAGCTGGGAATGTAAGGGAATGTCTCCCTCATAGGCTGACCACCCAAGGAGGGGAAAAAAGATGTGTAATTGCTAAACACTTCTATTATATACCTCCCAAAGTACAGAGGTGGTGACCACACTGGAAACCTAAGCCATATCAGTTTCATGATCAATGAGTATATTGTATTACAAGTCATTACCATAAAGTACAATGAAATGCGAACCTCATCCCAAGGCCCCCAGCCCCAACACTAACACAGCAAATACCAGCTGTAAGTAAGGTACAACATGCTGAAACTGTGAGATCAAGAGCAACAATTTTGTGAGCCAATAATTCAGCATTGTGACTAGTGACTGTTAATCCGAAACAATGAATGCTTATCACAAATACGATTAGGCACACTCTGATCAGATCTGTTGTTATCTCAACCCTTTGAGCCCCACCTTATTGGGGTGCCGATAAAAATTGTCCTGGTTTAAGCCCAGCTGGTAACTCACTACCACGCACCCCCTCGCTTACTCCCCCCACTTCCTCTCCCCTGCTCCCTGAGGGAGGGGGAGGAGAATCAAAAGAATGTAACTTCCACGGGTTGAGATAAGAACACTCCAGTAACTAAGGTATAATACAAACCACTGCTGCTACCACCAATAACAATAATGATAAGGGAAATAACAAGGAAGAGAATACAACCACTCACCATCCACCGACCGAGCAGTGATCTTACCCTTCCGGGTAACTGCCCCCAGTTTATATACTGGGCATGACGTGCTGTGGTATGGAATACCTCTTTGGTCAGTTTGGGTCAGGTGTCCTGTCTCTGCTTCCTCCCGGCTTCCCCTCCTCCCTGGCAGAGCGTGAGGCTCCGAAAGTCCTTGGTCAGAGTAAACATTGCTGACCAGCAACTAAAAACATCGGTGTTATCAGTGCTGTTCCCAGGCCGGAAGTCAAAACCACAGCACTGCACCAGCTACTAAGAAGGAGAAAAAATGACTGCTACTGCTGAACCCAGGACAGCAAGAAATGACTTAAAGGACATGACATTTGATTATTTTTTCAAAAATCAACTTTATTTTCTGTATATTTATAGACTGTTTTATGAACAGAAAACACTGAAGACAAGGTAATAACTGGCATTAGTAAAGACAGTTGACATTCCTATTCACAATATTTCATCTATTTAAATTCACTTTCAGTATATGACTATTTGAATACTTTAATCCTCACTTGTTAGATTACAACAAAAGATAGTTATTTCTATGAGCATAGACTAAGTAGCTGTAGTTTTCACATAATTTTCTATAGTCTGGATTTTTTCAACCTATTAGATACAAAAAAATTACTTACTTGTTAATTATCAATGAGACATAGAAAAAAATAATAAATATGGACACTGAATTAATAAATATGGACATTTTTAATTGGAAGGCATTCGTTCTAAAATGAATTTGCTTTTCTCAGGGATAAAAACACTGAAACAAAAGGCAGAGTTTATTTAAAAGAAACCCAGCACAATATTTCATATACTTTTCCTTCCAAGAATACCAACGTTCGTAATGTTTTAGAGTATTTATAGTTGAGGTGATTGTCCCACAGTGCATGAAAATCAAGTGAATGAGTCTAACAGTCCACTTATGAGATCATTATTATTGCAACCATTTTAGGTCCTTCATATAATATGACCCAATAAGTCTCAGAGCCAAGATTAAGAGAGGGGGCTCTTTTCCACATTAAGAAAAGTCAAAGCTAATTCCTGCATTCTGCTAAGTAGTTTAGTCTAGGAAAATGTTTGATTCATGTGGGGAATATTTGTATTGAGTTCTTTGTGTATTTAAGTATCGTAATTTGACTAGGGTGGTACAATTGGTATTGTAATATTCCAGTCATACCTCTAGAACCAAATATTTATGACTGTGTATGATGCTTCAGAATATTTGTAGTTAACAAATATAAGCACTATTGTATCAGCCTTTATCTTTGTAATTAATAATGTCCTAAAATATATTCAGAGATAATATTGTGTCAATAGCTGTTAGGACTGCTTTTCTAACTTTCTTGGTTTTCGGTAACATTGTCAAGATAAAGTGAAATAATAACAACTGCTAATTCTGTATAGTGCTTTAGTGTCAATATAGAATATTTACCAGATTTCGTTTGACTTACCGCAGCCTTCCAACATCTGAAGGGGGCCTATAGGGATGCTGGGGAGGGACTCTTCATTAGGGACTGTAGTGATAGGACAAGGGGTAACGGGTTCAGACTTAAACAGCGGAAGTTCAGATTGGATATAAGGAAGAAATTCTTTCCTGTAAGGGTGGTGAGGCACTGGAATGGATTGCCCAGGGAAGTTGTGAATGCTCCATCCCTGGCGGTGTTCAAGACTGGATTATACAGAGCCTTGGGTGGCAGGGTTTAGTGTGAGGTGTCCCTGGGCATGGCAGGGGGGTTGGAACTAGATGATCTTAAGGTCCTTTCCAACCCTAACTATTCTATGATTCTATGATCTTTTGAGGTTTTTGACTATAAGTATAGTAGGAGAGGTTACTAGAAGTAACCTTTGGAAAAGCTTGATAAGTAATAGTATCATCTTTAAAACAAATTCTAGTGTAATGAAAACCCACAAAACAGATTTGATAATGCTTTAATTATGTGTGGAATCACATAGCTTTTTTCAAATGAAAACCCTAAATAATTTTGTTTATAGCAGAATTGGGCCTCTTCTTGTAATTTAGATAGGATCTAATGTATTGGCAACATTCAGTGTGTCACATCATTTACACAGAAATTATTTCTCAGTTAAACCTCTGTGAATGTCAGAGAGTTTAGCAGGAACTCATAAATTGAATCCTATTTCTGAGAAGAATCCTTGCTATTCAAGTAGCTTTTTTTCCCCATGAAGCTGTCAACAGGAATTCTAAAACGGTTTTGAAAACCTTTGTTTTACCTGGCAGATCAGTTTATATTTTCTTTGGAGTGTAAACATCATTAGCATAGAGCCTTTAGAATGGTGCCACAAAAATGGTACAAGTTGTTCTTCCTATTTTAGTTCTAGGAGATACAGAGATTAGTCTTGTCATTTTTGTTTCATTACATATCAACATTGTTAGTGTTACTATTATTCATTTAAAATGTGATTTACACAAGAAGGGTATTGCTTATAGAATTATCATTGGTGTGATTTCTCTCTTAGAGAAAAAGCAATGAGGAACTGTTGGTTTCCACAAATTACTGGTCTAGACACTTGGCTTGACTGGCAGTTGACTGTCAAAAAACCCTCGCTTTTTAAACTTAAATGTATTAGATTATTATCCATCCTCAGTACTGAGCTCATAATTACGATGATTTTTTTTATTATTATTTTTCATACTTCGTTTTTCTTACTATTGTAGTTGTGGAAGCTTTGTATTAGAGATTTGAGCCTTCTTCTATTAACAAATATACAAAAATTTAATGTGAATCAGATTTCCAGAGAGCGTACAATGCATTCTGGCAATGCTATCAGTGTGCAAGAAGGGAAAAAGAACTGCAGAAACATAGAGGCATGCATCATAGACATACCCATTGAAGTAGGACTGAACAGCAGGCAGCTGTTCATACATCTTTGAGTGTATTTCATGCCCAACTGTGTGAACACAAGGTATAGTTATATATTATTTACACTTTTCAGGGAATACTAAAATCTATTGACTCTGGTTTTGAATAATACTGGTAAAGGAGGAGGAGATATGATCCATACAGATCCCAAGAGTTCCCTGCTCTTTCCATCATCCCTCCAGCTCTTCTAGTCCATCTTTTGTGTTTTATGGAGTCTGAGTTGACCCTTATTTATGGTTACAAGTGCTGACGATTTTACAGGATCTAATTGTTTCCTTGGCGTTCAAGGAGTAAAAGATGTGAAATTAAGCTAAAAGGATAAAGTAGGTCATCAAGAAATATATAGCCAAGCTCTGGAATAGATCTGTTCTCTTACAGAACACTTCTCTCTTTGACATAACAGTGGCATCAGAATGATGTAGTAGGTTTTTTGCTAGCTGTGATTACTCTGCGTTGTGGTGGAAAGACTGGATTAATTTGGTAACGTTCAAGAAAAATAGTCAGGTCCTCAAGTGATTTCAAGCTACCTGGCCACTTTTTAGCACCACAGAGTCAATCAGATGCTGAGAAAGCTTCCTGGTTTGAAAGTGATCCAAAAGGAATCTTCCAGAAGGCAGAGGATGCACCTGAATTACATCGGGAGCAGCTGTCTTGCTCTTCCATGAGTTGTAGCTATGTTATTACTTCGTGCGGGCAATGAAGCCCAGATGTTCAGATTGCTGGTCCTAGGTACAGGACTTCAATGTCTCTCCCATTTCATGGGAAAAGAATCTTCCAAGTTTTATGTCTTCAGTGCCCATTCTAATAAGCCACAGTAAGTAAAAGGAGAAAGCGAAGCTGCCTTCTGTGGAAATGAGGGGAGCATTTAAAATAACCTCAACACAGTGTCTGAAGTTAGTTTCTTTCTTTCGGTACATCAGTCTACTATCTAGCATGAAGTTGGTGTAAAGCAACCATGAAATGCATTGTCAAGGTTACGTATAATGGCTGATTTTAATTTTAATCTGGGGTATAGCTCACAGGTAATCTTACATAAAATGCTACTATGCAAATAGGCAAAGTAAAAGTCTAAATTGTTGACTCATTATTGAATCATGCGCAGTCACCTGCCAGGAAATACCAAACATCTTTATCAAAGGAAATTATTTCCAGCAATTATGCAGGGTGGCCTCTGCTTTACATTGTAAAATGGTCCTTGACAAAATCTTTGGGGTTTTTGTAGTAGAGGAAACTGGTAAATTACAATTAAGTTAAATAGACACATGATTAATTATAGAAAATTATCAAAATATTAGGATTAATTGTTTGCCCATTGTCATGTCTGATGACAGCTTATGGTGGTCCTGCATCATATCCAGCCTGGTTGTCATTTTTCTTTGCTGCAGTTCCCAATTTTTCTAACAGTTGAGATCCCCACTTGCTTGTGCTGTTAAGTCAAGCTCTGGAAAAGCAGTGTCAGCTCTGGTTGCTGTGACAGCTTCAGGCTGATGCCATGCTCTTTGCTACATGGAAAGAAGAAAGTACGGTATTATCTCTATTTTCTTTTATATAAAAGCTTATATAAACCTTTTGGTAACCAGAGGAGCAAGTATTCCGTGTTAACAAAGCTACTGAACTAGGCAACAATTCAGTGTCAGGATGGCTGTGGCATTGTTCAAACCTGGTCCTCTTGATCTATGGCTAAACCACTTGATTTCCGTGATAAGCATTTTAAGTGTAACATAGTATTTGGTCCTTGGACCCAAGCCAAAATGTTCTCCAATCCTAAATCTTTGCAAGGAAGCAGAGAAGAGCGTCTTCTACTTTCACTAAAACTGTCCGCGTAGAGGTTGTAGACAGAACCCTAGATAGCACACAGGCTCTGTAATGGACTGTGTTATGGTTTAACCCCAGCTGACACCTAAGTACCACTCAGCTACTCACTGCTTATGCAAAGAAGAGCTTTGGATTCTATGTGCTCCCAATTATTCACTGAAAAAGAATTTAGCAGTAGCATTAATGTTCAGCATTTTGCATTTGGCATAATCCTTCACAATCATCACTGTATGAGGCATGTGTGATGCGCTATTTCCTACTTGTGCTGCCTTTCTCTTATCTTCCAGTTTGAATGAGGTTAACATTACAGAATGGGGCCTAATGATAGTCAGGATCATAGGAAGAGAGAGTATTAAATTATTCAATCATTTCTTGTTTGTGTATCAAAAAAGGAGCAACATACATGTAGAAATAATGTTCCATTAATATGAGCTGTCATTTTGACTTATCAGTCAACTGTTGCTTTGTTGTTCTTTTTATGCTGCTGGTACAAAACATGGAGTTTTATAAGAAGTTTGTTTTTGTTTTTTTTTTTTTGAAAGAAAACACAAAATTTGAAAGAAAATGAAGTGGCGGCTATTCAGTCTTATGTTGCTAAACGCCTAAGAATTTCATTGTCAGGCTTACGTACTGTACTGTGTTGACTGCATATTTTTAACATACTTCACTAGAGGTATATGTAAAGCTAAAAGTTGTATGTTGGGTTTCTATGTGTTGTTTATCTAGTCGTAAAAATGAAATGCTCATTGTTACAGGAAACAGTAAAAATAAACAAAACAAACAGAAAAGCATTTTACCCTCTGTAAGTTATCTCTGATGAATATAAATTGTCCAACTCAAAAGCTTTTTTATGGGTTTGTGTAAATTCAAAGCAAACACAGTAAACTGAATAAAACAAAAACTTGATGAGAAGGATTAGTGTGTTTACATGACTCAGTAGCATATTCAGATTATGTGGTGTGATTTGTTCTGCAGCTGCTTCAAATTAAGAACAGGTGTAGAAGGCAGATTATGCAAATACTCGTATTAATGTAATTGTCAAATTGGTGTGTTTATCATTGTGCCTTTAAAGAGTAGACCATATTCTTATTTTACATGTAAATTAGCTTTATTCTTGAGAGATACTATTGGATAATGAGATTCTAAATGAGAGATTCCTAGCATATGAAGAAACGTTTCTAAGATGTGACGTTTTCTTGTATAGCAATTTGTTTTATATATATATTGTATAAACATTGTAATCTGCTTTGTCTTCACAAAAATACAGCTATGATGCAGTTTTAAGATTTAGTTTGTTGGACTAATGAACTCACATTCCTTTGATTTTCCTTGAGTTCATGTAACGCTTTAGTAGGACAACTTTTGATTTCCTCCAACCATTCACTGTATATTTACAAACGTTCATGGACTTTATGCCTCGTTTCCTTTAAATCTTGAAGAAGTACACATTGGAGGTAAATTGTGTTTGTTTAAAAATTATATTTTACTTTCTAAGCCATACTCTGTAAACAATCATAAACTGGGTATCTGAATTAAATAGATATTTTTAAGCATGATTTACCTCATGTTGCTAGTATGCATAGATTTATTAATAGTTGGCTGAGATTTACGATATTTTTAGTTCTGAGAGATTTGGTATGAAAGGATGTCCAAAATTAAAAAAATACCTGAGCTTTTTATTTTCTGCTGTTCCAAGAGTTTATTTATTAATATGGATCTAGTTAACAAATGTTGCCCAGTATAAAAAAAAAAAATCACTGGGCACTGTAATTTATTTTAGTGTCTTTTCTTACATCTTTTGTGCATGACTTTGATAATAATTTAAAATCTGTTAAAACAAAATGGTAGGTACTAGGTTTTTTATACATACGCATGTATGTATGCATATACAGAAGAATTTTATGTATGCTGTTGATGAAGTAGGTTGAATTTTTGAAAGTGAGCTTTATGCACCATGTGGGATGTTTTGTGTTGGGAATCTGGGCCAGACAGTTGAGTTAATCCCTGCTCCTCAGGAAGCAGAAGCTGAGGGCACCGGCTGCCAACAGCTGGCTCCAGGGCAAACAAGATTAGACCAAGGTCTTTGCTTTTCTGCTTCCCATGGCCATGGCACAGGTGGGCTGTACCATTTATTTTCAAGAACAAAAAAGAAATTCCATTTTGCTTCTGGATACATCAAATTTCTTCCTCTTCTTTAGCCTCAAAACATAACCGGTGACTCCCTGAGAAAAAAAAGGTGTGAGCAACAGGTTTAAAGAAGATAGCTATTAATTCATTATTTTTTCTAAATCACCCTTCAAGAAGGGGAGCAACTTTTTGTTTAAGATGTAGCTTCATCCTTTTGCAAATTACTTAAGATTGTATTGATTTCCATGGTGGTTATCTTAACTGGTAATGGTTTGCTTTACAGCCTCTTCCTACTTATAAAATCTTCCATTCAGTTATTAGCACTCTTAGTGGAATAAACACTATATAAGAAAAGAAAGACTGGCAGGAACTTAACAATGTAAGCTGAAGATGATAAAGCTTTCTATAGGGGTTGCCTGACTGTATCACCTTACAGTATAAACATCAACCAGATAAAATGGCAATCTCTTTCTTCTAATCAATTTTACTTATATGCATCATTTCAGTAGGCTGGTTTTTGAGGTTTAATGATCTTTGCATTTAGAAAGTTTTTACAGATACTTGCCTACTTGTTGTTGGAGATGTTTGCATACAGTGTCAGTCGAAAGAAAAAAAAATGTGTTAGTCAAAGCTATACAGTACAGGTATCTTCCAGTATCATTTAGGACTCACCATAATTTTGCTTTCTGTGTCAGTAATAAATTAGGTGCAACATGGAAATTGTTACACAAAGAAGGTGAGTATTGGAGAACTGTGGGATTCAGTCACCTTTAACAGCACTGCTTCCAAACATCTAGGAATCTGGCCCAAGCTGTCTTGGCTCTGTTATATTTCTCACAGATTTTTATGGGATATCTTTTGAGGTTAGGGGAAAAAAAAAATGCCTGAAAAATGATTAAATGAGAGCAAATAAAAAGACAGGCAGAATTCTTTCTTATTTGTATCCCTGTTCCTCTCTATAAGGCAGCTGTGAACTTAAATATATCAATTTCCAATAAAGGATTTTTTTTAAACTTCAAATAAATATTTAAGAAACTCAAATCAAACTGAACTAGTTCAGTAATGTTTATTATTTAGACACATTTAAGGCAGCATTTTTATGTGGAGTACCAGCAGTTTCATGGACCACACAGAAAATCATATTTATAAGTAAACAGGACTGAATCTGAATGTGCTTGCTTCTCCTTTGTACCATAGTAGTCTTCTAAGTCAGGACAGTTGCTGTTCACATGCACAGGCCATGATGATTGTTTTCTCTTAGACAGAAATTTTGGTTTGGGGATTGGAGGAGATTTTGCTTTTTGGCCTTAGCTAGATGCAGGGCATAAGTTGAGGTGCACAGATACTGATAGCTGCGTCAGCTTCTCTATTAACATTTAATTGGCCTTACACATGCAGAATTAAATCCGTCACTGAGCTGGAGTCAGAAAGAACCTGATGACCAGCTCAGACTGGCAAGGGTGCTTTGGGGTCTTGTCTTCTCTGCTGTTGAAAATAGTCCATTCATTTATGTAACCTGTGAATACTACTAAACAGACTCTCTGACATTGCTGAGAATAGCCTAGCAAAGGTGACATTAGTAACTCTTTTGGTTGCTCTTGCGCTCTTTTTATAGCATATCATAGCTGTGGTCCTTGATGAAAGTCTGTCAGTTGTAGTGTCTTAGGAAAAGTGAAATGGACGTTTTATGGGCCCTTCAGCAGTACAGCTTTATTTCCTCGAATTAGGCAACTAGATCCCACAACAGCACTGAACTAACATTCCTAAAGGTAAATTAAATTTTGAATGCATGAAAAATGAGCTGTAGGCGTATATAATTGATTAAAATTAAAACAAAAGATGTAGTACAAAGTTAGACAACTTATAATATACTTTTTATTGATCATTCAGTTATGCCTTATGGAAGTACTGCTGATTATGAAATGTGCAGCATGCATTCCTATTTGTAGATATTTGCGAACAGATTTTATTTCTTTCTGGAATGACAAGTGTGGGTGTTATCACTTTCCTTAGTGTTTATTTTCTTTAGCAGTTCAGAAAATAAGATTAATGATCTTGGTGATGTAGGAGATGCTGTTCTAATTCAGTTCAACACTTTTCTTGTGCCTGTATTCAGTTAAGGTCTCCATTTCCTGTCTTACTAAGGGATTCGCTATCTTGTAATACTTGTATTTTCTTGTGATAGAGCTATTTGCATTGCTAGTCTTTTTCAGTAAAGGACAGAAAAAAAATAAAACCAAAGCAGTCTATGTCTGCCAAAGCGCAGGCTAGTGTCACTCCAGGCATTAGTCAGTAAAGTAGCCCATATAGCAAAAGACTGTTGTCCATCTTCTCTTCTCTGCTCAACAGTAGAAGCTCTAAATCAAGAAATTTTAAATGATTGTTACATGTTGATATACTGTGCAACTTTGTCTACAATTCAGCGGCTAAGCTGAACCATCTATTGTGTCACGTCATAAATACGCTTGATGTTACAGTACAAAATGTTGGTATTTTGGGAAGTTTTAAGTTTTACATAGAATCACAGGTTTGTTCTTTAAAATGTACTTTCTCTAAAGAGAGCATGTTTCTTTATTCCTTTTTTTTTTTTTCCATTAGAAAGTCTAATTTTAGGAACAGACTTCCAGTTGAGTTGAGCACCCAGGATTCCATTGACGTCAGTGTAAGCTGCAGCTGCTCAACACCTCTGCAAATGAATCTCCTAAGTGTTTGGGAAAATTCAAAGCTTTGAAGTAGTCTAAACAAAAGATATTTTTTCTGCGTGCTCTTCATCAGATTTTGTTCTTATTTATTTGACATGATTTTTCTTTTCCTAGATGAGAAACAAAGATTGGGGTTTTTTTGTTTGTTTTGTTTTTTGTAAGAGGCTGGTGATACTTTGCCAAATAAATCTAAAATTGTGTGGCGTGTTTTGATTTTAAGCAAAGTTACAGCTGCAGAGCTGTAAAGCAGTCAGTTTCCCTTATTATGACTAGTTCTACAACTTGTACTGTTTTAAATTGCCGGCAATTAGCATATTTCAACCTTATTTTTAGATTTAAATTGCAGTGTGAGAGTGTGCTCGCCTCTTAGCTAATTAGTGCTATCAAGGAACAGTAGGTTACCTCATTAGTACCATGTGCATTTAATTAAAGAAGAGAAAATTGGGTTAAGCCTCATACTTAATATTTTCACAGAGTGCTACAATGCCAGCACCTTCAATTGTAGTCACACCCTTGTGTATCTAATTATTCGCTGGTGCCAAATAAGGTTAGCAAGGATAGCACCATGCTGTTAACAAAATAATTTAGATGGAAATCTGTTTGCTGGTTTCTGATATGAAATTTGAGTTAGAACAGTTTATTTTTATTTCATTATGTTAGGTTCACAAGATGTTTTTATCATCTTCCTGCCCTCTTTTTTATGTTCACACCCAAACGTAGGAAATGCCTAGGTTATAAGGCACTTAATCTCAGTCAAGTGGTCCATGATCCTCATCCTTACCATAAAGGTATCATAACAATCTGGATAACCTTTTTATTTTGGCTACCAGTATTGTAGAAAACAGTACAGTTTTATTGTATCCATGGAAACAATTATACACAACTAGCCCCAGAGTACAGGTACCTCCCTTTTGAAAATGTGCTCAGAATTTCTTAGGGCTCAGTTTGCTTTAGAATTTTCTTTCTGACCATGCATACAGAAAGTGAGGGAATGCTGCTTCACATACTTCTGGATGGCATGATCTAATACACAGTTAGTCACCTTCAGTTACCTTAGTTGTCAGTAAAGTTGGTGCTCACTGTTTCCAATCTAGGTATTGTAATTTCTGTCTGTTTCCCCACAGAACATCCCTGGCAGTGTTCAAGGCCAGGTTGAATGGGGCTTTGAGCAACCTATTTTAGTGGAAGGTGTCCCTGCCCATGCTAGGGGGTTGGAACTAGATGATATTTAAGGTCCCTTCCAACCCAGACCATTCTATGATTCTATGATTTTTTGAATATATAGCATACAGTGTATTTACAAGAAAAAAGAGAAAAAACACCACAGTTTTGGGTTGTCATTAATCTATGATGTTGGTGGTTGAGCCTATGGTTTCCATTCTGTAATAACAGGAGGTAAATCACTGCATATGAGGTTTGTGTTTCAATTTTGTATTGGAACAGCAGCTAGATGTGCTGGATGCCCAGAATCTGATTCTTTCACAGCATTCATGCAGTATTGATTCAACAAGCTCTCGAGATATACCCAATTATAAACATATGAATATTCTTGTTACCAGTGTAAAAGGCTATGTCCTTTAATGTTTTGTCAAATAAAGATCATTCTATTTGTCACTTGGATTGCCTTGAGCTGAATGGCTCAACACTCAGAAGCAGGTACTCTCCAAGTGGTTTTATCTTCTGAATTTTGTCATCCAATACTGCTAATATGACAAATAATTTTGAGCAAGCCATCTATAATCTCTGTGGCTCAGTTTTCCCATCTATAAAATGGAAATGTCAGTACTTCATGCATTAAGGTGATTTAGGGGCAAATTAATTAGTTTTTGCACAATACTTGAGTACAATACCACTTTGTACAAGAACGTATTGGTGCCAGATCATCTTTGCATGAGGTATATTTAATTATTAGATCTGTGGGATTGAATCCTTGAAGGAGGGTTTTTTTTTATTTATTTACAGAAGTCTTCATTCTAAACCATGTACTCGTCTATTCTTCCAGGTTACTTTGCTCAGGTGCTTACATTGGCACTTACAATAGTCACTTTACAAGCTTACTTATACCCAACCCCTTTGACATTTAGCACTGCTGTTCAAATGAAATGCTGTTCAAATGGCTGACCTTTTTAATTTTATTTTCTATTTTACATTGAAGTAGAAAAGAGGCTCTTCAAACACTGTGTCTTTCCCATGTTAGCTCTCCAAACTGCTGATACTTCAGGATTCATTCAGTATGTTGGAAAGAATCTGTTTAATTGAATGACAGGGTGGAACTATGAAGTCAGTCAGTTTGAGAATTGGATCAAATTTCCACATGCAAATAGCTGACCTCAGTGTTCACTTACCTAGCTAGTACTTGTTTTTTATATAAATAACTGCTAGAAAAATGTGGATTTTTTTTTCTTGTCTAAATAGAAATGGTTTTATATGATACCCTCTTCAACTGTAAAGGAGCATTTGAAAAGAAATTAAGCAACTTTGGTTTTAGGACATGCAAGGGGGACTTCAGTTTACAATAGAAGAAAAAAAAATGTGGAAGTAAAAGAAGAATGAGTTTTTACTCCTCTGTATGTGTTTGAAGAAAATGATGTGAAAACATGCAATCCATGCAAGCCTATGACCTGAATTCAACCCCTTTCTGTGTGTAATGTGATGTGAAATAGGGACAAGTTTCATCTGTGCTGGAGAAAAACTGCAGCTCAAATTACAGCCCTTGGTGGTATCATCATCATCTCTTTGCAAGATCTCACCCAGCTCTATCAGTAACCAGGTAATAAAGACAAGGTCTACATGGTGAATAGAAAATGACTTGGGTTTAGTACTTCTGAGTCTCAGCAAATCTAGTGTCTGGATCTTCTTACAAACATCCATATAAATACGTAAAGCACAGATTAAACTAATAAGGATGTAATTTTATGTACTGATTTCCAAAGCCTGGGATATGTGTATAAAGCAATCTAAAGCAGTACTCCTAGTTAGACAACTTTCCAGCAAATCCACCTCATTTACTGTAGCATCTTTGATGGACTGCTTCCAGTTTGGTGTATGTGAAAATATTTGGTAGAGTTAGGGCTTTTTTTGGGTTAACCATCGTCCTTATGTGAAAAAAAGATGCTTTGAGAAAAATTTTCTGTATGTAATGCAATTTCATATAAATTAATTGTCTGATATTGCTATTAATTAAAATTAGTTGCTACATTCAGGAAGTTATTTCCTTACCCTTGCAATCTTGTATCTTTTCAGTGCTCCCTAATGAACACAATAGTAGAGCCACTCCTTCTCTTTTCTTCTTCTCTTTAATTCTTATAGCTGCTGTTACTGAAATTTGGGGGTTGGTCATGTGGTATTCCAGGGAATGCATTATTTATTTTACTGGACCTATTCAACTTTGGCATAGTTTGAACTGACAGAATATAAAGTAAACAACTTGTGTTTTTCCAGGGGAAATGACTGATAAGCAGGGGGAAAACATTTATGTTCTTCACTGGTGTATTAAAGAAATGAGAAAGTATTACAAGATTAAAATAACACAAGCTCTGTGTTTATATAAAATATACTATACTGTATGTCAGCTTGGAAGAGGAAAGTACACGTGATGTAACTGTAAAATTACCATTTGACTGTGTGTTTTGTTCTCCCTCCCTGTGTTCCTACAAAGCTGTGTGTCTCTTCCCCTTGATTTTCTTTGCTGTATCAAGTTTCTTAAAATGAAAAAAAAGTTGTCTGCTTGTTGGGATTTTTTTAATCACTCTCCATTTCTACAAAATTTAATTTACAATTGCATAAAGGAAATTACTGTAGTTTAGGCAGCCAAACATTTCGGCAGATCCCTAGAACTGTACAAAGGAAAGAATGATTTTTCAGTCCTAAATTGTGGATTAAGAGGATCATACTACACAGACTGCTGTCTAAAAGTAGCAATTTAATAGAAAATGTGGATAGTTCATGTGGAGAATGTCTCTGAAGTTAAAGATAGCATTTAAAATACGGAAGATTTTAACACTTTTTTTTTTTCTTATTGTTTGGTAAAAGGCTTGCCTAGAGGTGTTTGTCTCATTAATATCCTTATTGGTTGTTAGAAGCAGCTTCATTAGGAGTTTTGGAGACATCCTGAAGTACAGTTTTGGTTTTGTTGTTTGAAAGGGGAATTCCATTGCAGGAGGAAAATCTGTGTTATGCAGTGCAGAAAATGTATTAAAAATGTACACTGACTTCCTTCGATGTCTATGTTAGAAAGCACAAACAAGCTGTAATTCTGGAGGTGCCATTATATATATTTAAAGGGAAGGTTTTCAAATTCCAACGTAATTTAGGTTTCTGAGATTCTAGAATACATGCTCCATACACAGTCCCTTGTGCTTTTATCCCCTATAAAACAGCTCTGCTTTTGAGTCATATTGGGAGGAGAGTGTCAACTTTGAAGTCTACAACTACAGTGAGTTGCAATATGACTTGAAGAGAGACACATCTCAACAATATGTAATGTATATGTTCTTGCCCTGTAAACTTGGGTAATGCTGCTGCAGAAGACTCTCAACCAAACCTTTTTCTGGACAAAATCAGAAGAGATTTTCTGTAATTCTGCTGTATTAAACACAGGAAAGACCTAGTCCAGTATTTCAGATGAGGCCTCTATGTTAGCACACAGTATATCCCAGTTACAGAATATCGCATTGTGTATATTATTTCATTTTGTATCAGTAAAGTATTTGAAAATAGTTGCCCTGAACAGCCAGCTCCAGCACAGACTGCAACAATAAAAAATTCAATGGAGTGCTTTTCCAGAGGCATTCACCTTTCTGCTGCAGATAGAATTGTCACTTGACGGCAAAGTGATTTCTTCTCTCAAAATGCACTTTATTGTCAGCAACATAATTTATATCGAGCAAGCAGTAAGTTTCATCAGCTTATAATATCTGAAGATTATGTCAGTATCCAGTAGGAAAAAATCTTTACTGTTTTGTTCTTTTGTATGCATCTACATCACTTTGATTATTAGAACCGTTGCTAAAAATATCTTTCACTAAATCATGGCTAGGTTTACTACTTATTTATTTATTTTTCTTCTTTCCAAATCGTGATATGTGGCTGAATATCTCATTGATTACACTTTGTGTGTGTGTTTTTATTTCTTTTTAATCTCTGTAGAAACTGGTGATTGAGAAGTTGATTGAGGAGCATTTGATATGTTACTGATATAGGAGATATCTCTAGGAAACCTGGGAGATGCCTGTAGACTACCTGCTGCTTATGCCAGTATAAATTAACATTTTGTCGCCTGGACCCTTCTGCTGGATTTTTTTATTTTCAAAAGATTTAAAGCAATTCTGCCATGAAAAGGGAATTGACACAAAAAGCAGCATGAAAAATACAATTGATTTTATGATAGAAGCTGACAAATCTGATTAAAAGTTCATACTTGAAGCTGGTGCTTTCTTTCATTGACTTCTTGTGCTCAGCTGTTCACTTCTTCATCCCTTTAAGCAGTTTGTCACCTCAGTGGGTATGCTGTTCTCAATAACTGTAGGAACTTTCTTTTGCCCCAGTTCCATCCTACACTTTACTGGTTTGTTGTTTTTTTTTCCTTTTAATTGCTTCTTTGCCATTTTCTTAAGAGAATCTTTATTGTAGTTAATGTTATCAACTCTGATTTGTACTCCAAATGCCATTTACTCTAATAAATATATAAACGAACGAACGAACGAATGAATGAATGGAGTTAACCTCCCCCAAAACAGATAAAGCTCATCCCATCTTCCTGATAACCAGCCTGTGGATGTTTAGACATCAACTGAAAGACCAAAAGGAATAATGTTTACTCTCTCCCCCCTTTCTCAGCCTCTGTCAACTGTATAAGCATGTTGGTTGTCTTAAGCTTGGAACATAAACAGCATCTTAAATTTGGGTATCCTTCCCATTCCTCACATCCATACTAAGATTCAGCTTTTTAAGCTGTGTGCTGAGCTGAAACTCTCGTGCAGGTTCTCCCCATTTCAGTTACAGCTAGCCTCTTTTCAGTACATGACAACTGTCATCTTGTCTTATTGCTGCCACTGTTCTACACAGATTATTTTCCTAACATCTCTTTCTACGACTTTTCCCCAGCTCCCCTTCAAAGCATCAAATGCCGGCAATTTGTTTTCAGTTTTATAATCCTTCACAGACTGACTTCATGATACCCATTATTCTTCATAAAATAAAAAAAAAAAAAAGAAAAGCCATTAATTTCCTACTTTTAGATTTTCAGATAAGCCCTATTGTACTTCTCCTGTGCTGTCTGTAATGATTGCGAGGGACCTCATTATCCTTCTCCAAGTCAGTCATTCAGACTTCTCCAGTTTATGTATGGAAAGCTCAGGCACATATATTGCCTGCTATCATGACAGGTATTTCCTAGCAGTCTGTCACTGTCATCTCTTGTCTTACATAGGACAATCCTTTTATTCTGTGTCTGTGCAATGCGTAAGGTACAGTCCTGGTCAGCAGCGTATGAGCCTTCTTACAGCTGCAGTAATTCCCATGCTACTGCTGCTGTGACCGCTTCAGAGTCTTTTGTCGCCAGTGAGATTTACCAAGTGCATTGACTTGCTTCATTCCAACTAGGATAAAATACGGCCTTGTAATTAATTTTTCTGCATTACTGAGCAGGCTGCAAGTTTTTGGTGGTGTGACCTTTCTGGGGTACAAATCATGCTCTTCTGTGGCCTCAAAGTGTACTGAAGTTGGAGAGCACACAAATCTCTGACATCTATTAAAAAGATTCCAGTATTTTCAGCCTACAGGAAATATTTGTAAATGTCTCAAAAATAAATATGGTTTTAAAGACCAAGAGATACAATTCAAAAGGAGATTCAAAAAGCCTTTCACACAGTCCAAGTGATTACCAGGAAAACTGAATAGTTCTGGGTGAAAGTTAAAGTTCCATCATAAGTTAGAAACAAGTTAAGAGAGAGAAGATAAAGTAGGACTAAATTGTCTGTTTGCATGATGGCAAAAGGTTAACATTTCTGTCTACCACTGACCTGTACATTAAACAGCGTTGATTAATGTATTTATTAATGAGCTGGAAAATGGGCTGAAGGATATTGCATGTGTCAAAATTTAAAGATGACCAAAAAAACTTTTTTAGGCTTATTAAGATTGAAGATGACTTTGTGGCGCTCCAGAGGAATGTGGAATGGTAAGTAAGTGAGTGCTATGGTGGTAGAAGAAAGACAGTATTGATTAATATGACACATATTGAAGGAGTAATTTAGCTGCTTACACTGCTAATGTAACTGTTTGCACTGATTGTTAAAAATTAAGTATAATCACAATCTGGAACAGGAAACAAGTTTTATCTTCGTAAAACAGGCACATCTTCCCTCAGTCTACAATAAAATGAAGGAAACAATCCAAGATTAATGAAAATTGATTAGTGTGCTGACAAAAGTATTCTAATACCATTTTTATTTTGATGTATGATCTCCTGGTGTTATGCTGAATTTGGGATGTTTCATTTTAATATAAAACTACCGTTCAGTACCCTGAAGAAGGATCATTTCTTTTTTCCCTCTCCGCAGATACTTTCGTTACCCAGCCCGACTGTTTCAGACATACATTGTGTCTGTATGTAACTCCTAGCAAAGCTGTGCTTTGAAAGCCACAGGAGAGTGTGTGCTTCATTCCTGTTCATATGTATCTCTGTGTGAGAATCTGCTGTATGTAATAGTTTTTATCAGTGAGCTATTATTCTAAAACCAGGTTAATTATTTTTCTATGAAAAATATGTTTTAATTACAAATGTCATTTAGGTGGTTTCTAAAAAATGTTACCAAAGTTACTATTAATAATGCAATAATTTCTTGAGAAAAAAAAATAAATTGCATTTAATATCTGTAAAATTTCTTTACTCCCTAAATCTTGGACAGATACAAAAAACTTGTCATTTGAAAAACTGATGGAGCTTTTGTTCCTAAAGATTATGATGTCAGGTTGTATACCCGAATCGGTTACCCAAACTACACTAGAACTGTCTTTGTACAGATAAATGAGTTATCTTTGTAATATATGTATATATATGCACATTCTTGTGAATTGTTTGTAGAGGCTTTTCATATTTAACTTACTTATATAGTGCTTTGTTCTGCTTTATACTCAATCTCCTAATCCTTTCCTGTTATATAATTTTATGATTCTAGACTTTATTAGGAACAAAATATACCACAGCTTCTTCATTGTTTATATTTCAGGAGCACTGTTTTAGTTGCAATCTCTGTATTACTGCATAGAAAACTTTCTTTTTATGACCTGAGTCTCTCCTTCTTGATTGGAGCAAGTACTTTGATACCTTTGCACAATTCCTGCTGGAAAGGTGATCGTCCTTCAGGTGTCTAAATGAGAAACCTTTCATGTGAACTGTACAACATAGGAAAGCATGAGACTTCTGGTCATACTCTCAGTTCTGTCTCTGTAGCCTTGAACTAGATGTCTGTGAAGAATATTTACTGTTTATCCTGTTGAACAGTACAGTTATATTACAGACACTCCAAATGTCTTGGAGACATTTGAGACAGAGAGCAGTCTCTCTGGTCCTGTTTTTCGGTTTATTTTCTTTTGTATCCTGTCTTATTGGGACTACAGTAAACTACAAAAACTGGATTCCTACTCCACAGAACAGTAGGAATTCTTTAGAACCTGTCTAAAGAATGTGTAAATCTCATCAGACTAGTCGCAAGACAGTCTAGGTCAGGATCCAGAACGATGAGTGTCAAGATTTGCTGAATGCAGTCCATACCAACCCTGTAATGGTCTGATCAGGAGAAATGTGAAATATAAAGGGTATAACTCCAGTCTCTAAATCCCTTGGCACTGTCCTGTTCTTTAAGAAAGATGTAGCACTGCTTTCTGATTGCCATGAATAACCTATGTTTTTCAGTGCCGTACAGTCTTTGTCATAAGACTTTGTGATTAACTCTTACTTCTGTTTCTCCAACCATCTCCTTTCCTTGGACTGCCTTTCCTTGGACTGCCTTTCATTTTAGATTTTCCTTACTTTTTTAATGCGACACTTCCTTCTTTAAAGAAAAATCTCTTGCACCAATCTCTTAAATCAGCTAAGTGCTCTTGTGTTTGAGGACACACCTTAAAGGACATGTCTTTGCACTTGTCGTGGTTTAAGCCTCACCCAGGCTAATAACTCACGTAGTTTTACTCACTCACTTACTCCTCTCTTTTTCTTCCCCCAGTCCAGGGGGAATGGTGAGGAGAATCGGAAAAAAAATGCAACTTGCACAGGTTGAGATAAGAACAGTTTAGTAACTAAAGTATAACATAAATCAGTACTGCTACCATCAATAATAATTCAAGAGAAATGCAAGGAAAAAGAATGTAACTGCTCACCAAGCCCGACCCAGCCAGTGCACTCCCCAGCAGCGAACCCCCACGTCCACCACCACCCCCTTCCGGGTCTCTGCTCTCCAGTTTTCACATCCTGGACATGACTGTGCTGTGGTATGGAATAACCTCTTTGGTCAGTTTGGGTCTAATGTCCTGTCTCTGCTTCCTCCTGGCTCCCCCTCCTCCCTGGCAAAGCATGAGACTCAGAAAGTCCTTGGCCATACAAAACACTACCAAGCAGTAACTGAAAACACTGGTGTTATCAGTGCAGTTCCCAGGCCCCAAATCAAAAACACAGCGCTGCACCAGCTATGAAGAAGGAGAAAAATGACTGCTGCTGCTGAACCCATGACAGCACTCATGTAGACCTTCAGGCTAGAAGTTGTAACTGGTCAAGAGTAGAGTTTGTTGAGAAATCTCTAGGTGAGAAACTCACAAACTGCCAGTGGAATAAGAAATTTAGGAGAGATGTGAAAACAGACACATTCAAATACACAAAGACAGGATGTCTGGAAATTCAATGCAAAATACTGGTTATTCCCAGAATGATAGAATTCATGGTTTCCATTTCACTTAGTAGTTACAATTCAGGAAATGTCCTGTTTCGCTTACTCAGAGACACTTCTTTCCTAAGTATGCATGCAAAGAGTGTTCATACCATTCCATGAATCAAAAGTACACCAAACTACGAGCTGAGACTGTGATTACTTTCCATGTAGTGAACGCTGCACATTTTCAGTTGGACTTTTGTTGCCTTGTGTATGGCAATATGAAAACATGAAACTGCTGGTGGCAATTCATTCTTAGAGTGGGCCTTTTCCTAACGCATGTATCTAGCATAAACTGCCAAGTACATCAGGAGAAAAGCCCTTTTTTAAAGTGTGAATAATTAATTTAAGTGAATAATTAGTTACAAAGAAAAGCAGGATAAAATGGGAAAGCAAAAATAAAAACGACAAGATTTTAGTTTTTGAAAGAAGATGAACTCTTATTGTCAGATTTCAGCTGGTTTTAAAGCCTGCTATGTTGACTAGTTACAACTATGAGAATAATTCCAGTTAATATATGTAGTCCTTTAGGACTGAAAATATTCTTCAGTTTGCCCATTAGACTAAATTTCTCTATGAATCAGCAGACTGTTGACTCCCTTGTTTCTATTGAATAGTTCTGCCACAGTGATAGGTATCTGCTCAATAAAGAAGGGTGCAGTGCCAGCTATGTAAATGCATGTAGAAAGTTACTGTATGTCCCTCAGTAATGATTTCCTGCGTTTATAATAGCACAACAGCTGTAGATGCTGGTAAGACCATAAGAAGTTCCTTTATGTTTGGAAAAGCTGAAGAAACAAATAAATTGTGAAGGTCCTGGCATGTGAGGGCTTCTTACAGAAAAAAGTGATTGGCCACAAATTCTCTGAGTACCTTCTTGGGCGGGAGTTTTCAGAGGCACGTAAAGCGCTATTTTTCCAGGTATGGCGCGCAGATAGCAGGAGCTGTAGTTGCCATTCCTCTCTCTTTTACTCAGTCTGTTCTCCTTTTATTTTCCTAAACAATTATCTGATGATTTTGGAAGTAATGACATTTCTTTACTTGCAGGACCTTGCCTTCCATTTAGTCTGACTCTTACATATAGAACATAGAGAAGTTTCTCTTCTAAGCAGACAAATTTTGTGTCTGTAATCAGGTGGGAAATATCCTGGTGACAGCTCTTTGTTTATGTTCTGTACATATGCCAAAAGCCACAAACACCTTTTCTCTGATCAATGTTTTGCTGTACAGTACTAAATTATAAAAAACTATACAAGATACAAGGCTCATAGGTATTAGTGTCTGTAAACTGAGTATCAGTGATCATGCAAACAAAATTTGAAAGGTATGGTTGTTTATTCCCTACTGTGTTGAAGTAGTTTTTCCTGACATGTAGACAAGAATTATAACACAGAGTTTCAGCAGTTTACCTGCTCAGAAAATTCATCTGTAAAATAATGTCATATTTGTTCACTGCATCCATAAGAAAAAAAATTGAAGGTGTTGTTTAAGCTAATCAGTGTTGCCCAGGTAATGGACAACTGTCTGTAATTTTATACTGAAAGTCTTCTGAAGACCCAAGTTTGTTGCTGCCTTGGAAGCTTAGCAAGAGGAGTTTATCTCAGACATTTCTTACTAGGACTTAAATGAAAATATCACCTAACTTGGTTTGTTCTGAATAAAAAGACACAGAAAAAAAAAACCAAACAAACAAAACCTTCATGCAAGGATTAATTTTAGTACCATTTATTTCTCTGTGCAGCACTTTATGTTTAGGTGCCATTTATAAATATCTTATTATCATTTGTTAAATTTTATGACAATTTATATCATGCCTGATGACTATAATTCATGCATTAAACATGCACATGCATTTTAACAATATTTGCATCTTATAATATGCTTTGTAACGACTTGTCATAGACTCATCGGTTAAACATTTATTTTACAAATGCATTTTGTAATATGCTATGGTAATAAACTAGAAAAAAAGGTGTCCCACCTTGTAATATTTTCATATGGATGAATAATGCATAACGAATTCTACCTTCATTTAAAACATGACCTCTATTCTGATGAAATCTGATACATTGTCTGGATTTATGGTGATCACAGAGTTGCATGAGGTGCTGTCAATCTGCTTTCAGATTAATTCTCATAGCTTGATAAATTTGAATTAATCTGTAAATATTTACAAAATAATGTGGTTTATCTTTTTCTATTATTTTCTTTTTATCCAGTGGATTCAATCAAACCAAATGTACGAACACCCATTATGCTGTGAGCTAATTTTCATTCAAATAATTTCTGGGAAATTCAATTCAGTTCTGAAATTGATTATCAAAATGGTGATTGTTCCCTTGCTGGCTGCCTAAGTTTGTCATATGTATCTCCAAAGAGGCCTATGTTACTGTCACATCCAATCTTACGAGCCGTGTAAAGTTGAAGGGTACGTAATGTTTGAAAAGTTTATACTGAGCTTGTACACAATAAAAACATACTTTTACCATTTATTTTTTTTTAATTGTGGCTAATTTTATTAATTTAATTTCATTTTATTTACTTTTTAAAGTTCTGAAACTTAATTCAAAGCAAAATATTGCTTAAATGGCTATTGCCACAAAAGTCAACTTATTGACTGTCTGACGTCTTGATGCATCATGCTGATTTGTTCGATAGTTTTTTTAGTACGAATGTTAGTATCTAAGAATCTCTGGCTGGTTTCTCTGTGTGTTTACACACGTGTAGATTGTAACATTTTCATTCATTTTGTTCCACAACAAGAGTTTTTCTTCAAAATTAAATGGAAAAAAAGGGATTTGAGGGTTCGTTGGTTGATTGGTTTAGGTAAGATAGAGAGTACTGCAGGGATCTCCGTGCGTCTAGTCATAGAATGAAATGATGGAGGATTTCAGCAGTATTCATTTGCTACCTTTGCATACCTGATTAAAAATCAAAATAGATGATGGCTTTACTTTTGCTATTCACCTTAAATAAGTGTTAGGGCATCGCATCTATCTGATGTAGTCTGAATGTCTGAAGTCAGTCAGAATACAGAGTAATCTGGTTTTACATCTATTTAACATAAATACAAATAACTACTTCAGGTGTATACTAAGGGGAATTCAACCTTAGATAATTGGTCTCTTGGAAGGGGACTTTTATTTCACCAGACAATAAATGGTTACACTTTGTTTCTGACTGTTCACCTTTATAGTGCAGGCTCAAGAGCCTTTTGTCGCCATTCATAGTCAGGGCACTTTTAGAAAGCATACTATTGTTAACACGTTGTCAATGCACTTTTAAGAGACAGTTTATCCAATCTGATTTAGACATCTAATGAAGATTTAATGAATTGTGCCACAGAAATATCACTTTTTCTTCTTTTGATTATGCAGGTAACCTCAGATAACTGGCTCGGATGTAGGTGTCTATAGTGTAAAATTTTGCATTTGGTACAGCAATATCCCCCCATTCCTACTTCTTTTTTCTTTCTTTCCTTTTTTTATTTTCTAAATAAATTACTGATTATTAAATTATCTGGTGTATTGTTGACAGAGCTTTATGTCTTTATGCACTGAGCATATTAGACTACATTCTACATAGTCAAATACACTGTTTAGATTATATAAATTCTGTTATGGAAGTCTCTCTGCTCATGGAGGGAATAAATAAGTCCATTTCAGTTTGCTATTTTTTGGTTTTATTTTTTATTTAGTGTTTCTCATTAGGTGAAGGCAACCAACTAGTTCCTGTTGAGATATGGTATTCTAGTGATGTAGAATCTATCGTACACCATTAAGACTAGGGAATACTCATTCTCTGTCAGTTTACAAACATTTGTGAAGCTTCAGGCTAGTCATCTAAATATTGGAGTGGGCTTCATAGAGGTAAATTATTCAGCCTCCTATCACAAACACTTTAGCCATCACTTTCCCCATCCTTTTAAGATGCTCTCATAACTTGAGCAATATTTGCTGTCTTTTTCAATTAGAAATCTAAAATACAGCAGGCATTTTTTGTAGGAAATGGAAAAGCTGTTTTTTCCCTAGTGGTCATTTTTGTTAGTATCACGTTGTCTTCTTTAATTATCTTTTAAATGATGAGTTTGACTGCCTTGTTTCACAGGAGTATGATAACTTCTAGAGCTAGTTTTATAAAAATGCTTCTAATGTGTAACAGTTTCACTGGATTTTTTAGTTGCAATTGTGCATACTATTTCTTTGAATGCATCAAAATAATGCAGTATCCTGCTAGTTTCTTAGTTCTCATCTGTTAGATTCTCATGTATTGTAAGTCACATTGCGGTTGCACAAGAAATGCAGGAGACATTATGTGATGGTGTTTGTTGGGTTTGTTTTTTTTGAGTTTGCTCAGAAAGCACAGAGATTCCATCCTTCACTGTATTTCTTGCAACTTGTCATTCTTTCACATATATCAAATATATACTATGTATGTGCATTTGTTGTTACTTTCCAGCTTCAGGATTTCTGTAGTTCAGACCTATTGCATTCCTTGTGTTGAAGTTGTTTTTCTTTGTTTCAGATATAGAAAAGCCTGTAAGGCACATTCTAGAAATTTGTTTTTTGCACATTGCATATGTCTGTTTATACATGCATGTACACAAGCATATATTTACATAGGTGGATATCATATGCAATCCTAGTACAGGTAGTAAGCTGCAGGGCTGTTAATCATGCACTTTTCTCAGCCAAACATTACTAGTCTCACTGCTTCTGTCATTCCAGATCTCTGCTGTTAACACTAACAGTGATTTCCCAAGGTATTCTTTTCTGTTGTCTCGTTTCTTTTTCCTTTTCTATGTCAGGTTTTTCCCAAAAGCACAGGGACTTGTGGGCCAGAAGAGAGAATGTTTGATCCAAAATTAGTGACAGATTTAGTATCTTGCCACTTACATGAAGCCAACAGTAGGGTCTTTGTATCCCGTGTTAAGAGGAGATTGTAGCTGCCTAGTAGATCACACGCTTGTTTTAAGACCTGGGAGGTTAAGATGCAATAGATTTTCAAACTACAGCATTCATATGCATACAAACATAATTTTAAAGTCATTTTGATATTTCTAAGATGTAAAAGGTTTCAGTCTCCCTCAGAGGTACATAATTAAAGAATTACCTTAATAAAAAGAAAAAAAAAGAAAGCTTTGTGATGCTCTTTAATACATTTTTAAAGATTTTAAAGCTAGCTTTTCTTTTATATAATTCACAATTGCTACTTACATGATGATGTGATGTTGTATAAAGGTTTTATTCTAGTTTTCTTTCAGAGAATCTGCATAAATCCTGTATGGTTTCACCATTTGTGAATAATGTGGCAACTCCAAACTCATGCCAATGAAAACATCATACTATCATATCATGTACTGTATATGACGTACATACAACACGTACAATGAGGTAGAGGATAACACTGAAGATCTCTTCCATCCAGGCTTGAAAAATGACCAAAAAGTAGAGGTCACATCTTGTGCCATGGGAAAAATAGATCAAGAAATGAAGACTCCAATCAATACCTATAACCTTAAAATGTATTTTAATGTGCTGCAGCTTCAGTTACCCTCAGCTGAAGCTTCTCTATTTTAGCTTACAGGGTCTTGTGACCTCAGCCCATAGCAGAGTTTCAACAGTAATAGCGACAGCCATCTTGGATAAATGTAAGTGAATTTTTTCCTCATTTCTATAGTTTTTGTCCCTCACATTCACTTTTCAAGTTTTGTTTTTCACTCAGGATGTAAACAGTATTCCTGACAACACTTCTGCTGTGTGCCAAGTAGCATGATTGACACAAAGTAGCAGTAAAGCAACTAAGTAGGACTTCTTGCCTTTTTAAATGTCATGGTATCAGAAATATCCTGTGCTTTTGAAATAGCAATACAATAGCTGCGTAAACTTTATTTTACCTGCAGCTAGCCTGATGGTAGTTTTCATTATAAGCCATGATTAATCTGCAAAGAGAGAAAAAGTACAAAAAGACTTTGGACATAATCTTGTTTTAGCTAACACTGAGGATGAAATCCAGGAGAATTCAGAAAATACTTTGAGAAAAAGTTTTCCTTCCTCAATCAGCTTTACCATTTCTGTTCTTCTTTAGGTCAGATTATGGTACTCCATTCCCAAACTTAGCTCTGCATTCACTGACTATTGTATAAATCTGGGGCTGGGAAGGTGTAGACTTCACATGTGCTGCCTGTGTAACAACTTCCAGAAATAGGAGATAAGGAATGAAGGGTGTCGTCTTACTATTGGTTTCTGAGGAATACCAAATAGAGCAGATGCTATTAAAGTCAATATTTTTCAGCAGTTGTCATGTTATTTTAAAGGTGGCTGCTCTATGATCGTAATACAAACAGAAGGAAATAGAAATAGGGTTATTCATCCAGAAAATCCTATTCTGATAGCCTTAGAAAGCTGGCAATTAGCAGTAATGTGCAAAAGATGACTAGACTTAGGCCTTGTTCAGTGTTTAGTCCTGAAGTGGCCTTTGTCTGAATTCACCATTTGTGAGCAATGCAGCATCCTCGATCTGTTAAATCACCATGCTACCCCTCCATCTTCTATCTGTTCATATACATAAATATGTATGTAACATGCAGGCATACCTAAAATTCCAAGGTTTTGTTTATATGTGCAGGCCATAGTTGCATTGTACCCCTGTAGCTACATTAGTACGTTTTTTAATGACCTCAGCCAGCTAAACACATGGATGTTCAAATGCAGCCTGTTCTCTACATGTGGTTTCATACGATGTATCTCTCTTGAGCTATATGAAATAAAAGGCAGCACATAAGTAGCAGTTAAGGCTAAACCTAGCAGAAGTGAAAATGCCTCTGTCCGTCTGTCTTACAAACATGTCGTTCATAAATGGGCATAAGGGACAGTCTTGGTATTTTACCTGCAGACCTTTTTACCAGCTTAAAAAATCATTAGAATTCAGATCTTCTTGTAACTATATGGTTATATTAATATTTCCACAATGGATATGAGACCAAATCATATACAGCAGCATCTAGAATCTGTGAGAGTAGAAGAACGTGCATTGAAACCAATTTGTTATTATCTTGAGTCCTGTGTATCTTGAACTTTGGTATGCCATGTAGGTGGGAGGTTGGCATTGTTATTACCTACACACAGAAATAAAGTAGTAAAAGAAATTGCATGCCCAGAGTCTATTATTTTGGACTAAAACTGTATGAGTGAAAGAAAGGTGATATGGAAATGTTAGCTTGGCTACCAGTTACTAAGCAGGAATGTATTGAATCATGAAGAATGATAACCCTAAACTTTCTCTGAGGAAACAGGTTTAGTTGAAAACCCATGTAAACGCTGAGGACTGGTGTTCTTGAGGCTAAAGTAATTTTATAATAATTTCTGTAAATATTCATTTGATTTCAAAAAAAGAGAAGGTGTTCTTAGTCTGTTGTTGCAAGGTTGAGTTAATGAAAGACCTTTGAAACCACTGTCAGTGGGAAGTATGTATAGATTTTGAATGCGTGTGAGTATAAAATAAAAAATCAGTTTATGAGGAATTTCGTGAGATCAGCACTATGATAGCAGATTGAAAACCAAATGTATCTATATGCTTATCAAATACCAGTGATTATGTTGGAGCCTTGTATGTCAACAGAAATTCATTGCCATGACAAGCTCAGTCCTGTATTTGTTCTCTTTTGACACTGTAGTTTACGTAACATCTCTGTCCCATTAAGTGATGTGATCCTTACATACAAGAATGATCACCTGCTTTGATAACTGTCTCAGTCCTGTAACAACATCAAGATTATTGCATTAATAGAATGATAATGTGATTCCATACATCTTGTTACAACAATATTCCCTTGATATTAGATGGTTAAAGTGTAGTTTATTTCCTGTTTGTCGTGGTTTAAGCTGTTATTTTTCTTTATGTAGCTCTTGTAGTTACCTTTGAACAGAGGAGACAGACAAAGATTAAAAGGATGTGTTTATGCATAAATATTTCAAACTTCGAAGTGTTTTTTTTACTAGAATATGTAGCATGTTTAATATTTGGTGTGTACGTAAATAATATGGAAAATATGCATATATAAATGCATATGTCAAAGTGCAGTGTTGGGGCTTATATATATCATTATTTAACACTTCAGTATGTTGCATAAGGATTTTAAAATACAGTAGAAAGGAATTAATGAAAATGTTATAAAAAGTGTGGTAGAGCATGCTCAGAGGTTGTACAGTGTGAAAAGCTTGCTATAAAATCGTTCAAGATATTCAAAAGCCAGATGCTCACAAAACAAGCCTGCTAATCCATTTGGCCAAATAGATATAATTGCGTACTTTATATGTGGTACAAGGAGTTTCAGTTTCTTTTTAATGTTACGCTAACATGTTTCAAAAAGTCTAGCCTAGTGCAAGAGGCATTTGTGCTCCATTGTAAAAAGTGTAAACTACCTCCATGGGTTTTGTAGATACTGCAGTAGCGAAGGTACTGGTGGTGTTGGAGTCATGAATATCTAGTTATATTATTCTTATGGTTCTTCATAATTGTGTTTACATCCTCAATATGTAAAACGCAAAGAATGTTAGACACTAAAGAACTAAAGTCCATCCCCACATTATATATTGCTATATATATATTGCATATATATATATGTGTAATGTAAATTTTATTCAGCCCGAAGACTCCTTCCTCTGAACATTCTATGCCCAATGAAGTGTAGACGGTTGGAGTGAGTTGAGGGTTGTGAAATGTTTTTTTGAAGATCTGTGCACTCAGAGCTCCCAGTGAGTTAATTTTCAAACCCCACATATCGTGCCATCACCTATGAAATAATGGAAAGATTAAAATGATTATCAGTCACTTTGCGTCTTAAATTAGAAGATGCACTTTGCTTTTGTTCAAAATTCATTAATTGAAAAAGCTTTTTTCAGGATATCTTACATCTAGCAAAACTTGGGAGAATGTGGCTATAGCCACCTTAATGAGTCTGCTGTTCGCTAATAATGGTGAGGTCATCACTGCTGACTAGGAACACAGAGAGATGAATATCTTTTTAGGCAGCCTCTAAAGCTTTGCTCCTTCCCCAAGAAAAGGTAAATGGACAGTTTAAACCTCTCCAGCAGCTCCATAAACAAGAAAATGCCAACAGTATATCCTCTTTTCTATTACCCTTGTCCCGTCTGTGTTCTCCTTCCATGTGCAAATCTAATTTATTTGTGTTTGTTACCACTGTTTGATATTTGCGTAGTGTTTATATATTTTATAGGGAAAATAAAGATATCTGTCAGTAATTTAGTAATAATCCTTAACTGCTCTTTTTGATTCAACCATTCTCCTTTTCTTCTCCTGAAATCTTTTTTCTAGTCCTTTTTATGACTGTAACTGAGTCTGAGTGTCCATAATTTAGAAAACTCTTCAAGCGAATTAAGCAGAGTTTTATTTACCAATTTGGTAAAATGATATTTTTAGCCTCTGTAGAGTTTGCCACAGTTGAGAGTCAGAACTATCCCACTGGAAAGAATCAAAAATGTTCTGAAAACTGTGAAATATTTTAGCAGCAGTAATACAATTGATCTAGCATTGAATATTTCATTAGAGCTTCATTAAGTATTCAATTTACAACATTTTTGATTATTACTTTTCAATACTAAAATGCTCAGAAATTTGTTACATTAATTTTGTATCAAAAAAGGTTTTGAGGAAGCTGAAACATTCCTACATTTTCAAAACAACATTCTTAATGCCAGTTCATCAGAGGTGCATAATGTCAGTCAGGTTCACCTAAAAACATTACTTTCACTTTGAAATTTCCCCCACTAATATTTTTATAAATACATACTGTAAAAAAAAAATGCTTTAAAAGAAAGCACAATATTTTTTAGCCCTTCAGAATTGCTTGTGAATCAGAGAAGTTCCTTTCCATGCTGCTGATTACTGGGTTTTTTTAATATTTCAGAACTGGATTTGTTTTCTACATCTTTAGGCAAGAGGGAAACATTGCTGTAGCATCTGCAAACCTTAGGTGTATTTTTAGTCTTGGTTTATCAAACCCTGTAGTTTTGAACTTCCCTACACTTCCAGGTGGAAAAGAATTTTGCAGTTATTAATTTTAATTTAAAGGTAAGTCTCAGAATCTTCTTACAGATTTGAAGAGCTGCAGAAGCTCTAGTAAAACAGGTGGTACATATCTTTTACTTAGGAGTGCTGTAACCATTGCATATACATGAGCTATAATACAGCCTTCAGTCAAAAGGATAATATTCTAGTTCACATAGTATTTAATTAACACTTTTGGACTTTGATAACCCGGGTCTCACAACAACCTTCATTCCCTAGGTCAGTTCTAGGGACATGTGTTGCTGCTGTCAAACCTGGGGCAAAGCTGATGCTGCATTCCAATCAGTACTAATTTCAGAGCTGGGTCGGGTATTTAGGTACAAGGGTGCATTTTCTTATATTTGTGAGATACAGTGAGGCATAAAAAAGTGATGAAATTTTCAGAGAATTGCACAGAACCATTAGGATTGGAAGGGTCCTCGGGTGATCATGTGGTCCATCCCCCAATTATTTAATTAATATAGCAAGAATTCAACACAGTAGTGAAAAGTATATGTTTCTACCATTCCGTTACAAAATACTGATTGTGACAGTAAATGGCATTATTTTTTCATCATTAATTGTATCTTTGCAAAACATTTTCAGATTTTTATTCTTGGAGGTACATATCTACAAATAATAACTGGCTTTAATTGATGAAAAGGAGCCTTGCGTTAAATGTCTGATAACTTTTAGAAAATAAGCAAAGTAGGAGAGTGCTGCAGTAGGCTGCTGGTAGTGTTATGGAACACCTAGTGTTGTAGGACACCTTGCTTAGAATCTGTAAATACATTTTGGACAAATATCCATCAGGAACAAAAGGTTTTATTACTCTTTTGAAGAAAGGGATGGCGTAGCTCATTTGCCAAGGTGGCTTCTTTCTATTCAGTGATTTGCATAATGATTTTTTAAAAAGAAATACTTTAATTTAGGTTATTTCTTTTAATGACATGAGTCCAAATTAGATTGCTAATTGGTGGCTACAGCGGTTATGCCCATGTGTGTATTTAGTGCATGTTGATTTGTGAGGTTTTTTTTTAATGAGTAATCCAAACAGATTGCCAAAAGAAGTGGTAAATGGTCCATCTCTGGCAGTGTTCAAGGCCAGGTTGGACAGAACTCTGGGTGACATGGCCTATAGGCAAGCATCTCTGCCCTTGGCAGGGGAGTTGGAACTAACTGATCTTAAGATCCTTTCCAACCCAAACCATTCTGTGATTCTTTGCTTATATGACACGACCCTGGCCATTGCAACCTTTAAATAAAATACCTTAAACCCCACTTCTGTGTCTTTTACAAGGAGTCAACATTTTTAGTTTAAGGAGTGTAAAAATATTTTTTTTTCCTATCTGCTTATCAGAATTGCTTGTTTTTAGCAATATGAATTTTCTATGGGTTGCATTGATTTAAACTTAGAGTGTTGTTTCATATGGTGCTTGGCTTGAAGTGTGCTGCTTCTGTTTCTGAGTGAAAGGAATTATGAGTCTAAAATGGTTTTTGTCTCTTGGAAAGCCTGTTGAAAGCTCTTAATTTCCCTACAAACATTGCATCCTAAGAACTTAAAACATATACATTTCCTTTGGTAGCCATGGGAGTACTATATATATATATATATCTGTTTTTTCTGACAAGCAGCCTCCAATATCTAGTAAATCACAGTTCTGATCGCCTTGTCAAAAGATAAAGGATACTTTTATATTATAAATGTGTAGTGACATTTAACAAAAGTACATTATTCAGGAAATATCAGCAATATTTTAAGATACTTTAATGAAGATATATTCAAACTGTAATAAACTATTATCTGTGTACAAGACTGAAGAAAATAAGTTGCCTAGGTGTTGCACCTTTTTTTTTTATTCCTCTCGAGAATGAGTTAGCTAAAATGAAGGTGCTGTGCCAGCTTTATTTAAAGACCCATGCTTAAAAATGACTAATTTTATAGCATGTATTTTCTGTTTATGTGTCTGTCAGTTTTAAACAGCCTTTTATATGCAAATGCGTGATGACAGTTCTATAGTCTGTGTCATTTCTTCACTGGAGTTTTTCATGCTATTGGAATAATCTCTTAACAGATATTTATAGAGTTTTTACTGTTTTGACAAATCAGACATTGTTATTAAAATGATAAAAGAAAGTAATTTTAATACTTTTTGTATTGGAAGTTCTAAACTTTTTTAAATTATGTATGTTTCCTAGCTATATTTAAGTAAACCTCTTACAGAAATTGGGTCTTTTTAGTTCCATTTTTTGTGGTAAGAAAAATCTGTTCTTGGAACTTATTTCTAAACAGGTGTATCACTGAAGATCCATCTTTATTGCTCCTTCAGTTATTTCATTACATGCATCTATAACAAGTTGTGTGTTTCATTAAGTTAATTCATGAATATTATATGCTATACCAGTACTAAATTTGGCTCCCCTTAGAGATAGGTCATTTTGGCATAATTATCATAGAATCACAGAATCATAGAATAGTCAGGGTTGGAAAGGAACTTAAGATCATCTAGTTCCACCCCCACTGCCATGGGCAGGGAACCTCCCATTAAACCATGTCACCCAAGGCTCTGTCCAAGCCAGCCTTGAACACAGCCAGCGGTGGAGCATTCACAACTTCCCTGGGCAACCCATTCCAGTGCCTCACCACCCTTACAGGAAAGAATTTCTTCCACCTATCCAATCTAAACTTCCCCTGTTTCAGTTTGAGCCCGTTACCCCTTGTCCTCTCACTACAGTCCCTAATGAAGAATCCCTCTCCAGCATTCCTATAGGCCCCCTTCAGATACTGGAAGCCTGCTCTGACGTCTCCACGCAGCCTTCTCTTCTCCAGGCTCAACAGCCCCAACTTTCTCCACCTGTCTTCATACGGGAGGTGCTCCAGTCCCCTGATCATCCTCGTGGCCCTCCTCTGGACTTGTTGCCAACAGTTCCATGTCCTTTTTATGTCGAGGACACCAGAACTGCACACAATACTCCAAGTGAGGTCTCAGGAGAGCAGAGTAGAGGGGCAGGATCACGTTTTTCGACCTGCTGGTCACACTCCTTTTGATGCAGCCCTGGGAAAAATACAGGGATGTTGTCCCGAAAGCTAGGGACCAGGATAGGAAAGCTAAGGCCCAGTTAGAATTAAACTTGGCTAGGGATATTAAGGATAACAGGAAGGGATTCTATAGGTACACTGCAAACAAAAGACAGACTAGGAACAAACAACGTGGGCCCCCTCTGGAAGCCATGGGGAGAACTGGCTACCCTGGATTTGGAGAAGGCTGAGGTTCTTAATGACTTCTTTGCCTCAGTCTTCACCGGCAAATGCTCTGACCACACCACCCAAGTCTTGGAAGGCAAATGCAGGGACTATGAGAAGAAAGACCTTGGGTTCACTGTAGGAGAGGATCTGGTTCAAGACCATCTTAGGAACCTGAACGTATACATGTCCATGGGACCGTATGAAATCCGTCCGCGGGTCCTGAAGGAGCTGGCAAATGAAGTTGCTAAGCCACTGTCCATCATGTTTGAAAAATCATGGCAGTCAGGTGAAGTTCCCGACGACTGGAAAAAGGGAAATATAACCCCCATTTTCAAGAAGGGGAAAATGGATGAGCCAGGGAACTACAGAGCAGTCAGTCTCACTTCTGTGCCTGGCAAAATCTTGGAGCAGATTCTCCTGGAAGACATGCTGAGGCACATGATAAAAAACAAAGTGCTTAGTGACAGCCAGCATGGCTTCACTAAGGGGAAATCCTGCCACACCAATCTGGTGGCCTTCTATGATGCACTACAGAACTGATGGACAGGGGTAGAGCAGTTGATGTCATCTACCTGGACTTGTCCAAAGCGTTTGACACTGTCTCACATGACATCCTTGTCTCTAAATTGGAGAGACATCAATTTGATAGGTGGACCACTGGGCGGACAAAGAACTGGCTGGATGGCCACACACAAAGAGTTGTGCTCAATGTCCAGCTGGAGACCAGTAAGGAGTGGTGTCCCTCAGGGACTGGTGTTGGGACTGGTCTTGTTCAACATCTTTGTGGGTGACATGGACAGTGGGATTGAGTGCGCCCTCAGCAAGTTTGCCAATGACACCAAGCTGTGTGGTTCGGTTGATACGTTGGAGGGAAGGAATGACATCCAGAGGGACCTTGACACGCTTGTGTGTTGGGCTGATGCCAGCCTTATGAAGTTCAGCCATGCCAAGTGCAAGGTCCTACAGCTGTGTGGGAGCAATCTCAGGCACAGCTCCATTGTTTGGCAGAGAAGAGATTGAGAGCAGCCCTGCGGAGAAGGACTTGGGGGTCTTGGTCAATGAGAAAATGAACATGAGCTGGCAGTGTGCAATATAAACAAGGTCAGGCTTATTGCCTGTAGTATTTGTAGTTTTGGAAAAACTGCTGCCTTACAGTGGGTAGTAACAACATGATGAGCTGGAAGGCTTTCAGCTGTGTTGCCCATTGCAGTGCATGCCTAGGTGGCTGAAGAGTGCACTGTATGCTTTCTAAAGAAAATTGTAAATTTGCATCATCTCTAGGTAACACTTTGTATTTTCATAGTAAGCCTAGGCATTAATTTGGACTAAAACCAGAGACTGAGAAAACAGAATTCAGTATTTCCATAGTCTTGAACAAAAAATGTCATTGGCAGGTGACATAGAAAGGACAGGGACACTCACCTGTGTCTAATGAAGGAGGTGACATTTCAGTAAATGGAAAGTACTTAAATGCATACTGTGTGTTGGCAGTCTCTCAAGACTGCTGATGGAAGTGTGTTTGGGTAAAGGAACAGTGTATTGAAGAAACCCCTGCTTTGATCTCTACCATGAGAGCAGGAACAGGGACTGGCTACAAGCCTGGTGGCAGTCACCAAGCTAGCAGAAATGTTCAAAGGATACCAGCTGCTGAAACCATGGATAGTTTTCAGATCTCTTCCTGAGAGATGTAAAACTATATTTACTCCCGACCGTTTGCAACATTTCTGTATTTCTTTCAGGATATCTGTGTGTTAATGGAATTACTGGTGTGAATGTTCTGTTGTTTGAGAGCAACATGTGGTACATGGGACGTTTTTTCTGCCACTATCACCCAGGAGCCCTGTGGCCTTTCAAATGAACATTGCAAGGTGATTCCTCTTGCCTAACTTAAGACATTTGGCTTTTTATACCTCAGTTAGAAGCAGTCAGTCTAATCTGTGTCTGTAGTAGAAAAGAGAGACACACATAAGCAGTTCTGGTTTTACATGAACTGGATTAGTCCATGGGTTTGCACATTGTTTTCTGTTGCCTATAGAAGTTCCCAGGGCAAGTAGACATATCAGTAAGGGGCTTAAAGTGATGCAGTACAAACTTGGCCTAAGAGTCACTGGTTTATGGTAAGATACTATGAAATTATTAAAGTTAATATTCTAATGTGGTCTTTGTCAGGCTCAGGGAAATAGTATCACATCATAGATTGCTTCATGATGCGATACTGTTATATATTAGTCTGAGATGAGAGCTGATATGGGACAAAGAGGGAGCTTGTGCTGTGACAAATTCCTCCCATGTTATAGTTTACATTTCCCATTGGATCTCATTGTACTTCTTCAGTTCTTCTGATCTCCATACGTATTTTTCTCTATTAGATGACACGACATTTCCTCATTAAAGGTAACCACATGATTTATTGTTCTGTTATTCACTTCCTATATTATTTATTACTGAAAAGACTAAAAAGTACTCAAGCTAATAAGAGTATAATCTCTTATAAAACTATCACATGATGCTATATAGTGTAAGAATGGCAGCAGAAAATTCAGTATGTACAGTGGAACAGATCTGACTACAGTCCTCAAAAACTGCATTTGTAATACAATTAGGTGTTTATATGAACAAGCAGCAAGACAGGTAGCAAAACAAAATCAGGCATATGGAAATGTCTACTCTGTATGAGCACGTGTCTGTATTTTATATAGAGCAGGAAAATTTGAAATCCTCTCATTCATATGACACATCACAAAGCAAGGGTTAGATGCATGTACAGTTGCAAACCCTATGCCAAGCAGGTGTTTTTTGCAAACCCTGCACTAAACGTTGTACCTTGGGTCATTTATTTTCTTTTTAAAAAATCCTGTACAAGCTTTTTAACTGGGACTGTTTCTTACAAAAGTATGAAGTCCATGTAGGAACTCTTTAAGATCCATTAATGTATTTTCCTCATATCCAGGAAACCCCACTTTTCCATTATATGCCCCGAACACACATAAACAATCAAAGTGCTGATAAGTTATTCTCAACTCCACAGCACTGTTTTTAAAAAATGTAGCTGATGAAAAGCTCTTTGAAAATTGGCATAGAAAGTTCAGATTTATGTGAACTGGTACAGAGACGTTGCCTGGCTGGGCAAGTGTTTCGTTGCTGTAGTTCTGGCCTCCTTTGGCGTTGCTGGTCACTGTTTTCTTGCATAGTTTTAATCTGTGGCTGTTGCCAAAGCTGCGTGGGGAACACTAATGTTAATAGTCACAAATGAGTCAGTGACTGCATTGCCTCCTTATTCTATTTGTAGCCAGCTTTGCCAACTCACTGTCTCACAGTACACAAGATTCATTTTTTTGTAGTGAAGAGCTAGAAAGCAGCTTGCTTCACCTTCTTCAGGCTCCAAAAAGCAGGTAGATGGGCTGCTAACCTGCATTTCATGATTGGTGATATGGCCCCCTTTTATCACAAACAGATCAAAAAAGCCTAGAGATTGATTCAACCACCAGTCAGGATAGTAGGTGGACTGGACTAATCCCAACACTTCTCCTTGAAAGTGTAAGAAGTGCCCATGTCAGCTGCTCCAGTGGCCAAATGATAGGCTTGTTAAATTTGACTGGGATCCATCCATTTTATCCAGAGATAGGAACAACTATCACCAGTTCACACTCATGGATTCGTGATGAACGTACATAAAGCTATAGAGTATTTGTCAGTGTTGGCAGGGTAAAGAGAGAACTTACCTATTAAAGGCTACTTTGGCCGAGATCAAAAAGTGCTTGTTTTATCTCTATCTCAATAATATCCCCAAGCTATGCTATTGATATGCTTCAGTATTCACCGCTGCAACTGTAGTGTTTGCCTTTGCTATGGCTGCCAAGATTCAATGGAGAAGAAGTGGAATTTGGATTGGAAATCTTGGTTATGTTATACAGGTCCTGGGCAAAGTGGCAGTGATACCCAAATCTTGGTTATCCAGGTCTCTTTACCTTTGTAGTCTGTAAGTGTCCTTTACTGGGGTTCTCATGTCTTACGTGCAAGGGTTACAATGAAGAGTAGCTCTGTAACCTACATGCTGGCCACAGTTCATGCCTAGAGTATGTTTATGTGAGCTGAAAATAAAAATCGTGGTCTGCCATTTGGACCATACAAAGTTATCTTTATTTTGCTTTTGCTGACATCTGCATGTTGTTGGTTGAGGAACAACAACAACAACAATACAGTGAAGCTCAAGACCAGGAGAAATGTCTTTTTAAATACTCATTTTTAGTAAATGTTTTATTAATATCAAATTGATCCCATGATTAGGCCCAGAATGTATAGGGAAGCTAACATGTAAATTTCAGGCTTTATGTTACATTGTGGCCAGATTTCACATGGGCCTGAACAGCAGCTGATTAAAGCCCTGGCTCCTATTATTGTCAACAGTCCAGTTTTTCTAAGCATCATACAGGCAAAAATTGCAGTGTCTTTTCCATAATGTCATGGTTTAAAGCCAGGACACGTAACTTTAAGCCCAGGGACATGGTAAGGTCTCTGGTTCCTCTGGGGGAAGCTGCATTCTGCACCGTGCAGCCCCATAGTATATCTAACACTTATAAAAGGGCAGCTGCAAAAGTAACATTGAGCCGGAGTCTTTATTTATATCAGTTTCCACTGGGATTGTTCTGTTGACTTCAATGGCCTTTACTGCACTGTGTTTACATGCATGTAAACAAGAGAAGAATTTGCCCAGAATGTATCGCACTATATGCATGTAATCAGATTGTCAGTATTGAACTTCTGTGCATCCAACAAAGTAGAGGTCAGAAAGGCTACCGTGTCTGTCCTTGTTCTGAGGAGTGCAGGAGCCTACAACACCAGAGTGCCACAGTGAATGACAAAACATCAGCCTACACAGATTTTAGTGTCTGGTGCTTATACATACGTGCTTAAATGGAACTCTGGCTTAGAGTTGTCAGGCTTTGAAAAATCATGCCACATAAATTCTTATCGTTCATGTTCAAATAACAACATTCTCCATAATTATGAAATAAACCCTGATTCAGTCTCCCATTTTTGGCACCAGGTGAAATGCTTCAGTTGTTTTCCTTGGCTAGATGGTGAAAAGAGAAGAATGCATTCAAGATTTCAAATATTCAAGATTTAGTTGGGCTGAATTACTTTCTGATTGAATTGATTCTTGTATTTCTTATTTGAAAACTTTTATTTGGGAAAGTGGAGTTGCCTCCATTTTGAATCTACAAGAATCATTTCACACTCTTCTGCTTTAAGCTAGAAAAAGGCAACAGAAGAGTGGTTCTGCTGAGCTAGGAAAGGTATTTCTCTTGGCTAGGCTTTACTTCCCCTTAAAATAGAAACTCTTAGAGGGGATCAGTACAATTATCCAGTTCTTGAAGACCTACGAATACAGATGAGAGCTTTCAGCCTGTTGCACATTTTACGGGATAATGAAAATAATGCAAATGCAGAAAATGTTAAGGTGGTGGTAATTGAGTGCCTTGGGATGGGGCTTGATTTGGCATGTGGGGAAGGAGTATTTCAGCTGGTTTGGATGCATTCTGTTGGAAATTTAGAGTATCAAATTAAATCACTTTAAAATACAATGTGCTATTGTTGGGTTTGGTTTTTTTTTTTTAACCAATAGAAACCTGAGTTGAAATTTTCTAAGACTCTCTTCTGTGTATTGAGAATTGAAACGCAGCAACAGTAAAATAATCCCATCATTTAGCACAGTTAACAACATACTGAGGTTCTTGAACAGTTATGTTAGATTAATAAAGGATTTTAATTGATACCCGTTTATATATATACTGAGAATTGTCTGTAGGTAATCCAGTTCTGATTGGAAAGCATACAGGGTACCTCATGCAATTCCACTTTAATAATAATTTTGGTGGCTCTGAATAGCTCCAAATGGGTAGTTCTCTGCCTCTTCATTTCTGTTCATTTCAGTCGTACGCTGATGTTTTGTTTCGCAGCAGAAAGGAAATGAAGTATCCTCATCACCAAATGTTACGTACCTACATGAGGAGGTTCCTCATGCAATTCATGGAGAGGAAACTCTCACAAGAGCAATTCAGAATTCAGAACAGAGCTCAATTTATTCTGTCTGAATTGCCATCTAAAGGAGCTTCTGTCTTTCTCTCTTAACTGTATAAATAGTATAAAGACACTCCTCCTAAGTTAAACAGTTAAAGTTACATGCTATGATTTGCCTGGCTGCAGGCTGTCTGCGTACTTGCTGATGCTGTTTTGTAAGAGGGAAACAGCACAGATGGATCTGTTTTTCTGATAAGCAAATAGTACAATACTTCTGAAAAGCTAGTCTGTAAACTGTACAGTCCTCGAGCTTTCTGTAGGTCTCATAGTACAATATGACTGTAATTTTTTACAAGGACTGTAGCTCATTAGAAACTGGTCTGAAACTTGGAAGGTTATTGAACATAAAATTGTTTCAACCAGCAGTAATTCCTGTGTCATTGACCTGGGGCAAATGCGTAGTCTTGCACTAGAGCTTTATATGCCATTACTCACATTTCAAATCCATGAGGCTTTACATAATGTTTATTCTCAAAACACTTTCAAACTGGGAAATAAGTTTAAATTTCTGGTTTGTTTCTTGTTCCTGTAGAATTTGAAATGCATATGTCAATGAAGAGCCAAAGTATACGTTGCTGTATATGTGAATCCAATATAACCTTTTATGTATCTTGTAAGAGCAGGGTTGTTGGAAGAGAAAAGGAGAGTCTTGAGTGCAACTAGCGTGTTTTGACATAGGAAATACAACTTAGTGAGGGTGTTAGTAGTCTTCGATCTTTTTGCTTATCCAGTTTACTGGTTTCTGCATTTCAAAGTTCCAGCATTTGCATATCTCTTCACTACTGTTTTCCCCTGGAAAAGGTGGGATACCTTGGGCATTTTAAGTTCTTTCCAAGGAATTTCACCACCTCTGAGACTTGAAAGTGCAATTTGCTGTAAAGCACTAGGTAAGAACACAGAATTTGAAATCCATTACTCTTCCCTGATGAGGTTTATCCTGAAGAACCTTTATGTACACTGACCATGGCTTGAAAAATGATACCACAAAATCAGAATGTTTTTTCATTCAGTTATAGTATTATATTCATTGTAGCAGGAAATGGTTTTGCATGACAGTACACATGTAAATGTCAATGCATATGTCATTTACCGTGTATCTGGGTGTTCTGTGAGATTCACAATGATCACACTGGAGAAAACGGTCTCTGTTACACTAAATAAAATGTGCTTAGTAAAAATTGCTAGCAATTTTTTTCTGGACATATAATGACATGGTAAGAATACAAAACAAAACCACCAGAAACAAACGATTTCTCAAGCAGTAATATCTACAGGGCAAGTGATGAAAATTGCTGGAACAGGGAGAGTTCATCACTGCACTGCAAAAGAACTTGAAATATAACCTAAAGGCAAGTGAAATACTGATTCCAAGCTTTGAAATAACAGCAACAAATTTACCTACAGACAGAAGATGCATGGAAGCAATAAACGAATTATACAAGTCTTACACGCGCAATCTGATTATTCTGACCAAAGTGTTAATTGGATCCTAACTGCCAGATCTGATATCTGTAGTCTTGTAGTGGGAACCTTTCAAAGTGATGAACTGTAATTCACTGAGCTGCTTGAAGCACTTGTAATTTACTTCATGTCATGCTATGAAGAGCCTGACCTAATGGACTTTACATTGCCTGTAACGCTGGAAACCTTTCAATGAAACTAGTTGGTGAAAAGTAATAGTGAAAGTCTATTCAGAAAGCGGGAACAAAACTACATTTTAAGCGTTGTTTTATATCCATATAAAAAGTTGGTCATTAAACAAAAGATGAGCAACTCAAGTCAAATATTTGAACTGGAATATTTCTCAGTGGTGAGGTGTCTGGTAAATTTTAAATTAAGTAGAAATTATTAATATGAAAAGAGAACCTGAGACAATTCTAAATGGTGTGGAATATGTTGTGCTTCAGATGGTCATGCATGAAATTCTCTTTCCTGAGTATAGCATGTTATAAAATGCGGGTTGAGATAACCATCGTTCCCTACTGAATCTTAAATCAATATTCAGAGATACTGAAGGAACATTTATCTATAAAAATATGTTGTAGCTACTGCATGCTAACTAGAATCCAAATTTAGCTGCCCCATGCAGAGGGATGGTATCTGGTGGAAAGTGAAGACTTTTTCTTCCTACAGGTGGTGTTGGAAGGCAGCCAAAGTAAGACAGGTTCAGTCTGCAACTGCCGAAACAAAAGCAGTGCTGTGAAAGAGGTCACGTTTTGACAAATTCTCACTGTGGTCAGATTGGGGAGGGGAGGGAGCAGCAGAAGGTTTTTAGACAGTTTGTGGTATGTCTGCCCCATCTTTGCCCAACAGTGCATTTAAATGGTTTTGACAAACCTACCGCTAGTTACCATGTTGCCCTGAAAGGAGTTGGGCACTGCCCCATGCACAGCTTGCCTTTGCCACTTCACTTCGCCAGCCGCCATGCTTCAGGGGCCAATATGGACCCAAAACTCAGGAACAAGTTCACTTCTAGACTACATCAGAGCAGCTGCATCAAAATTTAGCTGATACGTGCCCATCTCTGCGTCCAAAAGCTGATCTTAGGTTTCTGTGATCCTTATGTATATGACTAATATATGTCAAACATTATTCCGTAATGCAATAAAACTTGGAAAAATATTTGAAAATAAATAGAAATGTGCCTTTTATT
>CM029920.1:15650000-15652500 GCA_017639245.1 Myiopsitta monachus
GCCTTTTTTTCATGCTTTTGTCTATTGTCCTGAAAAACAGGTGTATTAGGTTCTTTACTTCAGCTAATGCAGTTGAAAGTGACTGTTGAAAAATGCGAGAGAAACAAATTTGGAAAGAAAAGCTCTTAGAGTGTACCACACAGCAGGTGTGTCTCCAAATATAAGAGCAAGTACAGAGTCAAGGAGATTCAGAGCAAATACTACAAAAGCTAGCAGAAATATGCCTGGTGAAGGTGAATGTGTGTTTCAAACTGAGGAACGGGGGACTCTTGTGACAGCATTAGTCTTACTGGATAGAGTCTTTAGCACAGAGCATGGATAAATCAGTGCCACTTACAGTGTAATGTTGATTTTCACTCTCAGAATTGTGTGTTTGAAAGGAAAGAGAGCCAGGAAAGAGACATGACATAAAGGTAAGAGAAGGAGAGTAATAAGGGTACAACGCCTTCACCATTTGCTATATATTATAGTAGTAAGCATGTAAGTGTTTGTTAGGGAAATTTTTGCAGGGTTTAAAGGTTAAAGGTAACGGTTTAATTGGAAATGTGTCTGCCTGCCTTCTGCCTTCTCATATCTGTGTGACAGATGGTAGTTGAATAGCATTGTTGAGGTAAAATTGTTGAAAGATCAACAAGTTCAGATCTCAGGTAAACAGAGGGAATTCTTAGTGACTTCAGAGGGAATTGAACACTGAGTCCAGTCAGTGAATTTTACTCTTTGCTTATGCATCTCAAAGTTGTTAAAACTTGTTTTTCCTGTCATTAGGTCTGGATAGATATAGAATACAACAATATTGCATAGAGAAGTGCTGTTTCCAATACTACAAAACTTCTGGGTGTCATAGTGTCACAACCAGTATTAACTATATGAAAGAATAGGTGTCAAGTCAAAGCGAGCCTACAGTCAATGGAGAGAGGCAGGCACATTCAGAGAGGCATTAGTCCCATGCTAGAACAGATGCCTAAACCAGATCAGATAGATAAACTTTCTTTGGGATTTCCTTATTCTGTTGACTATAGAAGGAGTCCAGTAATAGCTGAGGTTAAAATTTCTCCCCATAGTGTCTGATTCTGAGTGGAAGTCTGGTTTGTCTTTTCCACTTGTATTTTAGAGTATGACCTTCAGAATTTTTATTCTTGAATTTCGTTTATAATTTCATTCACCATTTGCAAAAGATTATCAGACTTTTACAGTAATGGCTTCTACTTCTACTTTCAGACTCCTAATTAGTCAAGATTTAAAGACCATAATTTATGCTGTGATGAATTGTGTGAAAAGTGGTATTCTGTGTAATATTAGATGAAGTAATTTTTTCTAAAAGTGAACTTCAGCAGGCTTGCATTTCTTTTTTCCTCTACGTGTTGCATTGATTTGAAGTCTTTCGGGATAGATTCAAGTAATAGAAATGTTAGAAAAGCTTTTCTTCTGAAGATTTGACCACGATCACAATTTATTAATGATTGTTATTTTTGCTGATTTACAGAAAACCGGAATGTCCTACAGGCATCTCACAAAGCAGTATTTATATGCCAGCTTGCTATTATATACAGAAAAAACATTTGAATTTTGCTAGACAAGTGAGCGGCTGCTTTTTCATGGGTGGAAGACTTGGCCTGCTGACAGCTGTTTAACTGTGTCCTGGTTAGCCTGAGCAATAGTTTCACCCAGCGTGTCTGCTGCAGCAGGCTCAGCACATACTTCAGGCTGTTTCATGGGACTAGATATACAACCACACATATTTGCTGTGTCTTTCCAACTCACATATATATTCCTGAGAGCATGTGTGTAGGTGGGTGTTTATGCGTATGTAGACACTTCATCTCAATGTATGACAGACACAAAATAAAACTGCGTCCAAAACAGCACCTACACAAAAATGCATTCTTGGACTTTAGTGGACAAATCAATAATCTTATGACAAGGTTGCCCGACTTTCAGTTTTCAGTTCGGGGTGACTGTGATCACGTTTCTGTCTGCAGACACCAGGTGACTGAGGTGGCAGCCCTTGCTTTATACTCCAATATGTCTGTGGCATTTTTATTCCTGTATAAATCAGACTTCCTAAAAAGACTAGCCACACAAGAAAGGTTTTCTTATACTGAAGTGAAGTATTATGCAAATATTTTTCTAGGCTAAGTGTCTTTATTGTGGAAAACTTTTACTTCTTTGAGATACTTATTTTGCTGTCTGTTTTAATCGTATCTTTTGGAACAGTCTCAGTAGATTTTTCTATTTGTAACATTATGACACTTGATAAGATGATCGATTATGAAGTGTTGAGAGCCCTGCCATGTGATCATTTATTTTTAAATACACATTTGTACTAGCCAATGCTTAAATTTCTTGCAGGAATATATAAGAGATGTGAAACATAAAGCTTGAGTCTGATCGAATCTGATGCCTCTGGAAATAGAGTGCCACAGTGCTGTGGTCTTAAAATAACAGATTCTGACTGAAACCGGAACTTTGCAGTGATAAATATTATGGAAAAAATAATGGT
>CM029920.1:15657500-15667500 GCA_017639245.1 Myiopsitta monachus
TTCTGCCATATTTTTTTTTAATTATATGGAATTCCAAGCAAGTATTTAATTCTTCCATTTTTCTCTCCTAGTTCTAGTATCTAGTATGTACAGTAGGGTTCCTTTAGATACACGAGTACAGTTATAGGACCTCAGTTTTCATAGCCCTGATGTGGATGTGAGAAGTTAAAAATCGTTAAGACAGCTTCCCGTGGAAAACCCTCTGCATCTCCAGAAAGGCCACTCACCCTGTGCCAGGAGAGGTGAAGTTAGTGATGAGGATAATCAGGAAAGTCTTTCCAGCAAATCGAAGAGAGGACTAAATCCAGAGTTGTGACTGTCTTGAAGTTCTTTCTGTGGGCTCCTCATGCATCACATTGTCTTTCATAGGAAGACACAGAACCCAGTCCCGTTCATAATAACGTAATGAAGATTAATAGGCCTCAGATCTGTTGAAGCTTTCTCATATATGTTAAATTTACACATCCAGGTATTTACAAATATAAGTAGTACTTACTAGATTTAACATAGTGTCCCTTCATTGTGGTGTGCATAAAAGAAGATCAGACTTCCTTTTTTTTTTTTTTCTCGTAAAATTTAGCTAATTTTATGACACACATTTTCTGTGGCAGTATTAAATGAGACCTTCAGAATTTATTTAAGATGATACAGACTGGATGTGGTAAAAGGATGTTCTTCTACTGTGCTGCAAAATGTATAATATGGTTATACAGAAAGATTTATATATGCGTAACACATTCTTATATACATCCATTTAGATTGCCATGTTACATGTATGTCTAGAATGATGAGAAGCAGAGAGCTATTCATGCTTATAAGTTATTGGTCATAAAGAGTCCTCTAAACCACAAGTTGTTAGTGACAAAGAGGGCATGGGGTTGGCATTTGTTAGTATGAAGAGACGTAATTTCCAAGTATAGCTGTGAGGTTCGTGTCTATAAACAGTGCTTGCTCCAAATAGTTACTGCCTTTGTAGGACAGGAATCTTTATCATGTTTTCTTGATAGTCAGGTATAGCAAGTAAGATACAAGAGGTGTTTTAGTATTTGTTTTCTGACAAGATCTTCACTATGCCATATCCAAAGCCAGTGGCTTACTGTGAGTTACTTGCGTGTAATGCTGCAATGATGGTAGCTAAATGTGAAGGACTGTAAATGACAACAGAAACCAAACATCAGAAAAAAACCCAAAAGTTTTGATCAGGCCATGTAGGAAAATAAAAGACAGATGCATGGCTGCGTTTTATAAGTAGTGGTTTCATTAAATACCTATTCAAACATAAACATAGAGCAGATAGTAGTGAAAAGAGTTATAAAACTAACCTCAAAATCCTGAAATTCTTGGTGTTAGTAAACTGCATAGCAAATCAATATATGCCCTTTTCAACATAGACCCTAATTTTTATACCTCTCTGGATCCCCTTGCTGATCTTTTCTCCTTTAATTTAGTGTGCAGAGGGTATTTTGAGGGTTAGCACAACCTATGAAACTTTAAAACTTACTCTACTTTATATCCACAGTAAAATATCTGTCAGCTATTTTACAGGTCTCTTTTAAAATGGGAGTTAGACTTTCTTAGACACAGAAACTACAAAATTGCCACAATTTACAATTAATTATAAATCTGCTTATTAACTTTATACTTTTTAAGTGCCTGCCCTTAATCCTTTTATCCTAAAAGGCAGCCTTTCAGAGTGCTCTGAAGAAGTGATAAAATTAACCAGCCTGAGCCCAGAGAGAAGTTTCTGTCCTGATTTTAAAGAAATGCCGAGTAAGGAGACGCAGCTCCATCCATAGCTTCACTCAGAGGCAGGGGCTGCCCAGCCCATGGAGACCAGCAGGGCCGTTGCTCCATCCACTCCCAGCCCTTCACCCACCTTGTAGGGTGGTTCTTACCTCCCCCAGGGCCCAAAGTTTGCTGATCTCCAGTTAAAGTTTTCTCACTGCAAGACAGAAGGATATGTTTGCCCTCTGTTTATCCAAACAGATGGGTTTAGTCTTGGCTTTTATTTCTTTTCAATACAAAATTAGTTTATTTTGTTCGATAGCCCGGAGGAAGGGAAGAGTTTGAAGTAAATAATGCACTGTGTATATCATGCCACCTAAATGAATACATTACTTTTCATTTTGATTTGTGATTACATTTGTGAGTAACTATTATTTACTGTGCTAAAATGGGTTATTTGCAGTGTTGCTGGAACATACCTCATGAACATGGCAGTAATTACTTACCTTCATTAAACAATTACAATTAGTGTAACCATCACTCCCATTGCCTGTCTCTCTAATGCCTGTAAATTAGAGCCTGGCTTCTTTCCTTGCTTCCTTAAAACCTAACTTTTTGCTGTGCAAATACAATATAAATTCCAGTTTTAAGACTTAAATTCCAATCTTTTTCTCTTTATCATTAATTGAGCTAGCCAATGGGTGTTTGATTTTAGGGTGGGGAAGCAGGGCACAAAATAGTAGTCTAAAAATTAGGTTATTTCATAATTCTTTTAAAAATAAATACCTTCCAAACTGTTTCCACACTATCTCCAGAAATTATTATTTCTATAAATCATTACTAGTCTTTTTTTTTAATAATGTAGTAGACTTGTGAGACATTGGGAGGCAGCTGATGAGAACTATTAAGGAACTTACTGTGCTTTTTCATAATCTTTTTTTTTTTAATCTGTTTTTTAGTATTCCTAGTTCATGTCTTCAAAGTAAAACATGATCTAACACAGATTTGTCAAACAGTGAAAAACAGTCTTTGCATCTTTCTAATACGTCTTGTTTACTAAATAAAACGATCTTCAATTAAAACGTTTAATGAATAGATGCATCTTAATCCTTTTCTAAAGGGCGGTAAATTTAAACTCTTTCATAAAATAAAAAGAGCAGCATTTTAATTCAGACCACACCAGCATTCTGAATGTTTTGCATTCCAGCAGATCTAGATACCATGAGCATGTCTTACCTAATTTTACTCGTTGAGACAAGATACAGAAGACAGAATTAGATTTTAAGATAAAAACCTGGACCAAATAATTTCAGGCTGAAAAACCTGGCCATGAAACAAGATCTTTCACAAGAAACTCTCTGGGCTTCTCATTCGTTGCTACATTTAATTTAGTATTCTTCAAAAGAGAGATGTCAAACTTATAAAGACAGGCAGTGATAGAAAAAATATATATTTTTGATGAACTCCACATCTTTCAAAATCTGAATTTCCTGTCTCAGTTGTGTATTTCATGGCAAGATAAGATATTGCTCACAGCTCTTCTCTTGCCTGTGTTTCGGGAGTCTTTAGTTCAGGCAGAAGTGTATTGTAATGGAAGTTTCCATGAGTGCGTGCAATGTGCTCAACTCAAGCCAAGTGAACCTAACACATATGTATGAATACATTCTACGAGACATTGCTATTTGTGGCCTCGGATTAATCCTGGAAAGTACAAGTTTCCAGGCTACAAATGGAGTGGAGAGCAAATTTAAGCTCTATCTGCAAAGATCTGGTGGCTAGACTCCAGAACAGTGCTGCGTCTATGACACATACAGGGGAGCTTGAGAAGGTTTTCAGATTTTGTCTGGCTGCCCATCACCCCAGGAGACTGGTGAGACAGAGTCTCCTTTCTCCTCGCCAAACCCTCCAGTTTGTTTTCCACAGTTGGGCTGGACAAAAAAAAAAAAATCATGAGAAATTCGATGGTAATTTCATTTGTGTGGAAAGAGTTGTAAATGGGCCATTTTTGTTGGCTTTCTAGCTGTCTGGTGACACTAAATGGTACCAAAGAGCTTCAGCCATTACCTGTGTCTAGTGGGTTTGTGGGTGTGTTCTTCCAAATAGTCACTTTGGTTTTGCCTCCTGAGACACATTTTAAGATGGAACAATTTTCATAAATATTAAACAGGACTAATGAATATGTGGGTGTCATTAATTAAAGTCAGATGTGTTCTGCTCAAATATTAAACCTGTTAAGATCTCATTGATTTAATTGTTGTCTTCCGATTTTTTTTTCTCTCCAGTCTTCTTCCCCCACTCCCTGCTCTTCATGTTTAAAGAGAATATCAATGTTTGTATCCTTAGCGTAACTTGTTTTTCTATTTTCCATTGCATGTTTTATTATGAGGAATTATAACACTTGAGTTGACTGGATCGATTGAGTTACATTTCCATGTCAAGAAATTGAATAAGCAGACAAAAAATATCTTGACCAAAAGTCTATTTAGGGTTGTTGGGGTTTTTATCTTTCAAGAGGTAGTTGCAAGTTCTTTGTAGCTTTCACCTTTTGATCTTTGAGAAATGTTTTCAGAAGAAGTATAATATTATTAAAACTGGTGATTACTAATGGACTGTTTATAACACAAGAGAAGACAGTTAGATTACCTGGATTCCGACAGAAGAAAAATTACTTTATGTTTTATTACATGTTGATTGTACTGGAAAAACAGCATCAGCTTTATTGTTGGCATTAATCCATTAATAACACTGAGCTCATTATATGAAACTCTTTATTTTGTTATATTAGTGGGGCTTTCTTTCATTTTATAGCTGGCTTAAGTCCTGCTGAGATTCAGCAGTTATGGAAAGAAGTGACTGGAGTTCACAGTATGGAAGACAATGGCATTAAACATGGAGGGCTAGACCTCACTACTAACAATTCCTCCTCTACTACCTCCTCCACCACTTCCAAAGCATCACCACCAATAACTCATCATTCCATAGTGAATGGACAGTCTTCAGTTCTAAATGCAAGGCGAGACAGGTAATTCTGACAAGATTTCAACTGTGCTTATCATTTGATGTAAAGCTGTCTTTTATCATCAGAAATCATGTTATTTCCAATCATAAAATAACACAGGTTACTTAAGAGATCATGGAGACATGATTTTTCAGGATTGTTTACCAATAGGGCATCATTTTCAGTAGCAATGTCTGACTTTGCAGACACAATGACAATTACCTGCCTGTTTTCTTATAGCACATATACTTATGGTAGTTTTGTTAAAAATGGGAAACCCCAGAATAGAGTGTGCTGTTTTAGAGGTGTAAATGCAGATTTGTGGGCACTTTCTGTAGGCACGTAGCTTCATTCGTATTTGAGTTAACACATCTGGCAGTCTGGCCCTTACTCTTGAATCACACTGCTGGTTTCATTGAAAATGTTCATCTATCTTAGTTGTCAAGGCTGTACTTCAGTGCAAAGATTTTATATAAAGAGCACTTTAGAAATTAGTACATTAAAACAGTTCTTACATTGTTTGTCTCTTGTGAAGAAAACCACTGGATGTTCTTTCTTATATGCACAACAGTAACACAGTTGATGCATTTCATACAACTTTTCAGTGGTCTTAGTGTAATACTGTGGAATTCAACTACATGGATAAAGTAAAAATAATTTCTCAGACACTGACAGACATTTTTCACTAGTCCTCATTTTCAAGTAAGGGATTAAATACATTCAAACGTACACACTACACAGTAGAGCATAGTCAGATGTAGATGATCTCAATGTAATATGAAATTTAATTTGTATCTACATAACCGAAATAATGAATAATTGTATTTTAAAATAAATACTCCATTTAATTATTTTAATACTTACAATAAGAGACTATAAGTGTCTCTGGTTCTTATGTGATTATAAGAATGCTTATTTATCATTATTTTGTTGGGTTTTTTAAAACTAGTTCTTCCCTGAATACTTTTGTAGTAGTATTTTCAGTTAGTATTACTTTTGTGCTTAGATCTCAGAGACTGGTTCTTTGCTTCAGGACGTGTAGCTGACGCCCACCTCCATGGGGCAGTCCCCTGAATTTATTTGATAACTGTATGTGAATGAAACTATTGAGGAGGTTTCAAAAGAAGGCACAGAATACATCTGGGGTTTTTTTGTGAAGCCAAGTAGCTGTGGAGGCAACACTTGTGAACAAAAATATTTATTAATGGAAACAACTTTATTTTTTCACATATTTAAGCAGAAAATTCAAATATTATGTAGTAACATTCCTAATATTTATAAATGCTGACTGTCTTCAGGATTCTCATAATTGATTACTTCTGAGTATATATTTTATTTATAGGTAAATGTTACACCAAGGTCATATGGCAGGATTAGCATATGGTATTATACAGTCATCTTATTTTTTCTTCCTTTATTAACAGTCATCTTTGGCTCTATTTCTTCTCTAATTGGAACATCATCTAGCCTTGGCAGTTGAACTATTCAATAGAACGATTAAATTTTTCTGACTGCTCTGAGCTAAATTGACCTGTTTTGACCTGTTTGTCACTGTTCGTAACCTGACAGGCACTAGCAGCTTCCAACGATTATGGCTTTTGAGATGAATCTGATGCCTTACTCTTTTGCTACAGCTCGTCACATGAGGAAACTGGGGCCTCCCATACTCTCTATGGTCATGGAGTTTGCAAATGGCCTGGCTGTGAAAGCGTTTGTGAAGATTTTGGACAATTTTTAAAGTAGGTGGAATTTTATTGATTGGTACAGGGTTGTTTAAGGCAAGGGAAAGAGAAAGGTGGCAAACAAAGTTTTACTGTAAATCGTGTCAGAGATTTTTTTTTTGTGTATTCCAAGCAACTGGGTAATCGAGGCTATCAGCAGAGGGTCAAATCATTATCCTTTCTTTCATGTCGAACACTTTTGCAGGCCTTTCAATAGCCCAGTGTTTAATCCTCTTATTACCCTTTACTGAAATGGAGCCTCAGAAAATTTGAAGAGATGCTTTAGATTGTATATTGAATAGTACGGGTATGAAAAAACACATTTTAATTTCTGACAGTTTGTGTATAGTGGGAATTAATGTGCATAGTGTAAATAAAAAGTACAAAGGACTAAGCAGGGCCATTTAGCTCTCACTTGCTAATTTATTTTTGCTTTTACTCTTGTACGTGTGCAAGATACACAAAAAAAAAAGCCCACTGTGAACAGGTGGGTTTGCATCTTTCAGGACTGAACAGTTATGTCAAAAGTTTTCCCTTTTAGTATTTGATTTTGCCAGCTATAGTCTAAATCAGAGCATTTAGAAAATAAGTGATGCAGCTTTTGCTTATCATCTGCAGCTTCAAACTACGTGTTTCTGCATTTTTCTTATTTTTATTTTTTATGTAGCTACTAGTATTTCTGCGTGCATTTGAATTTTCAACAACGGCACTTATTTTCTACCTGTGTACATTATGGACTGGTCTTTGTTAGAAGAGCTGTACTCATTTTGGCATGCAATAGATCTTAATGGAAAGCTACAGATAGGCTTATATAGATGAGTAACTTCAGGGACTGAGACTCTTGTGTTGTCATGGTGCAGCTAACAGGGTGAATGAACTGTTTCATGCTTCATCAACAATTAAGTTAATTAGCTCATTTGAAATTGCACTGCTTTGTTGCCAGGATGTTGGCAGAAACATCAAAAAGATGTGTTTACAAATGGTAGACTACAGGGTATGTAACAGAAGCACCTTAACAGGAGACCATAAGTATGCAGTGTCACAATAACTTTTATAATAGGATTATAGCAATACTTTTCATAAAGTATTTGCAATGCATTCTCCATCTTTCCTTCTGTCTTTCAATTTTAAATGAAGTAACTTATACTGACTTGCAAATCTTAGGTAGGCATCACTCCTGATAGAGTTTTTGTTTATTAGTGCATGAAGTGGAATGTCAAAATAATGGCTTATTATTGGAGAAAATGTATAGGATTTAAAACAACCTAATTTACATATGTTTGTATTAAAAGGAAAATGAAATCTCCCAATTCAACATAGTGTCCTAAGTATTATTAATACGAAGAATTTAAATTCATTTAACTTAAGCATTCTCCTTTTCAAGAAAAACTACATTTTCTAAATAAGTCCATCCATCTAGGCTATAGTGATGCTAATTCTGTGGGCAGACTTTGCACATCCATTATGTCAGGTCTCTTGTTATAATCCACAATCACTAAAACCATTTTGATTAAGGTGGTGTAGTGCTAGGTTTACAGATGCTCTTGCTTTCCTGAATCAAATAACCCTGGAAAATGTGAAAGTGACGTATAACATCTTGATAATTCTGGCACAGAGTCAATCAGGGTTTACAGCAATGTCATGGCTTTTGTCCTGTACATCAGTAAAACAATGTCCAAGAATATTTTAGTATTCCTTCTTTTTTGTTCAATTCTGTCATCTGTGCCCTAGATACAAATCAGAAGTCATGGTGCTGAATGGGCAAGGTTGTTTATGAAATAGAAATATTCCTTCGTTTTACACTAGCGTTGAGATGGAAATCAATACATAACCTTGCATTAGATTCTTTAGTACCTTTTCGTGTTCACACTAATGCAAAATCCCCATTACAATTAAAAAACATTTTCTTTCAATTAAATACCAAATTTTAGTCCAAAGATTGACCATTTTTCCAACCCATTAACTTTATAGGGGATGACAGGACTAATGGCTGTAGTTTTAAAGGCTTTGCTCTTAGTCTGATCTTTGTTATGATGTTTTAGGTTCTCTGACTTGAAACAATGTGATACCTGTGTTAAGAGAGTTAATGCAAGTATATTGTACCAAAATGAAATATTTATAAGGTACACTACCTCAGTCTAGTTGTGTGTATTTCTGTAATATGCTTATGACAACTTTGAAGGGTGCCTGGTTTATGAAGTGAACTCCAACTCCTTGTGCACAGAAAATGGTTTACCTAGTGTCTTGGTTAAAAACAAGAAAAAAAGAGATACTGTGCAGAGCATCTGAGGAGGAGGATTAAGACAGAAAACGCCAGCTTTGATTCACTTTCCTACTAATGGAAAGGATTTAGGGTGAAGTAACGAATAACTTTCAGTAAATGACTTAAAGTCCCGAAAGCCATTTTCACCTTCATTTTTGTTTATCCAGTTTGAATTGTTTTCATTTTTAAGTTAATTTGAGAACACTCTAATTAGCTGGAATTCTTTTGAGATACTCTGAGTAGCTAAAGAAGTTATACATTCAGTGCTGTGTATTAGGTTCTTATTTGGAAACGTATGCGTTGTTGGTTTCAAGAAAGTATAGCCAATCTTCTCCAAAATATATTTCTGTACATATAGAAAAACCTAATCCTGTATCTTTCCTTTGATAGACTTCAATTCTAGACACAAACCCACAGTTTATATTTTATGGAGCAATTTTCTATCTTAGCAAAATGGTGTTAGATTACAGTTGCTCATGCATGCAGGGTCAGTTTTGACTATTCAGTAAAAACTGAACTTCCTTTGGCTTAAGAAAAACTTCAAAATGTAAAGACAGATCAGAAAAAGTCGTGGCATTACTAGAAAGAAGATGACAAGATCTAAAGAAAATGCCAGGCACTAAAACGATTAGAAGAGTGCCAAAAATGCTTAGGAAAATTCAGAAATTTGCTGTGAAACAGGTGTTGACAGAAGCTAACCATTTTGCTGGTCTCTAAGTGAGGGACCCGGTAGATCACGCAAAGCATTTAATAGTAGTTCTTCATGATGGCTTTTAAAATTCAGAGCGCAATAACATGTGACAAAACTTTAGTGTATTTTGTCTGCAAAATTAATTATCATTCCATTGGTCCTAAGTCAGTTTGACTAAGAAGGATTTGACTTTTAGAGCTTAAACCGAAAGGTTTACAATAAAACATTCCAGCCAGCAGACAAGTGTTCTTTAACCTGCATGCAGCAGATGCCAGCAAACATAACGCAAGCTACACTACAAAGACGGGTCATGTTTTCATCTAGAGAGACAAGGGGGAAAAAAAACCTCATGCTAGAGAAGATAAGCCAGCTTTCCAACAGCTTGTGTTTATTTCTGGGGCAAGAGAGCACGTTTAAAAGTCTATGAAGAATAGTGACCAGGCATCATAGACAGGATGACAAAAACAAAACCATAGAAAGAAATAACTTAATGAAATATAATTAGTGCCATATGAGCCTTGCTGTGGGTTGGGGTTCCCCCCCCCCCCCTTTTCAGCTGCAAAGTGATATACAGCATTATGTTCTTTCTTACTTAGTGTGCA
>CM029920.1:15670000-15675000 GCA_017639245.1 Myiopsitta monachus
CAGGAATTTTTGTTTGAATTTTATAACATAAGACAATCATGTTGTAGGAACATATTCTCTCCTTTAAAAATGTGTGACTGAATTTTGGTGCTCATTAAAAAGAAGCTTATAATAGCACTGGCTGGAAATGAGCATAGTGCAGGCAGGTTCTGTGTATATTCCTCCACGTAACTCTGCCAGTGCACCTCATCCTGACCTATAGCACTTTGCTATTTTAGTCCTGGGCTGCTTTTGAGAGAGACTGACAAGAGTGCGAAGTTATATAGAGGTTAATAGATATGGGTAAATGTCCACTAGAATTTCTGTTGAAACTCTCTCTCTTCTTTTCATCTAATGGTGTATTATCTTTTGCTTTGCAGACTCCAAATCTGTTTGCAGAAAAAAAAAAAAGTACATTTTAACCCACTTCATTATTTATTCCAAGGTGTTCGTGGAATATCTCATCCCATATCTGCATCTTTTAGAACATGCAGTACTGTTTATATTGTTCAGTTATCAATAATGCATTCATTCCCCTCTGTTGTATAATGCTATGTGTAGTTCATAATGTGCCTCCTGACTTCCTAATGCGTTGCAAATATAATCAGGAGAAGATCCTGTTTCTTTCAACAACTGAACAAACAGCAAAATAATGAAATAAGCTTCATGTGTCTACACTTACAAACCAGTAACCCAGCTCTTCAGGAACACTTTCCAGTCCTCTAAGATATTATCTCCCCTTAGGAAAAAAAAACCAAACAACAAAAAAACCAAACAAAGCCACCTGTTTTTCTTAATTATAAATCAAGTTAACATGGGATTAGTGAAGGATGCAGACAAGATAAAAGATAAGGAATATGCAAATGAAGTATGAAAATTGACCAGCACAATGTGCACATAACTTACAAGGCATGACAAGAAACAAAAAAAAAAAGAAAAGCCCAACTTTGGAATCCTTCCCAGCCTTCTGAAGGAAAGATTGTACACATCTGTCTTGGCAGATTGCAGCATATTGAACCCTAAAAGTGAAGCAACTTTAAACAGAGAAAAGTTATTTTAGAGGTTTTTAAAAATGTATTAGACCTAGTTTTTCTTTCACTACATTGCCCGTACATGCATGATAAATAAAGCAAGCCTACTTCACAGGCAAAAAAGATCAGAAAAAATAACTCTTAAAACAATTTTTAAACTCTTAATGTTTTCATAAAATTGCTTTTCTCTAAAATGCCCTGCAAAAGTAACCACATGACGTGAAAGTATGGCATAAGAGATGCATATATCTCATATGAGTTTCTGAAGATTACTGTGTTAACTCTCAAGAAACATGCAACATTCTCCCAAGTTACCATGTAATCATATCAAAATTACATTATACTGGACTTTCTTCTCCCACACTGCATACTGCTGTTATATTTAAAGTTCCTCAGGGCAAGGACTATGTATCTATTTTGTAAGGTGTAATGCAAACGTATGGTGTTGTAATAACTAATAAATAATCATGAGTAGGCAGTAACCTCAGACTAGGGCCAGATCTTCTATACCCATATCACTATACCATTGGTGACTGCCATATGTTATACATATACCTGAGTGCACACATAGGTGAGCATACATGCATATGGAAACTAAATGGTGTACTGGAGATAATGGTGATGATGTGCAGGTAAAATCTTCCTCCGGTCCTTTTTCTGGCAATTTTGTAACCAGTTAACTGAAAACATTAAAGAATTATCTTAACAGAACACACACTTAAAAGAAAAGGAAAAAGATCTATTTCCCCTGTGGTGTAGATAACGTAGTTCCTGTGACTGTGAGACCAGCTATGACTGTAGTCCCTGCAAAGCTTACCCCTCCTGTGGAAATAGCCAGTAAATCCACATTCAAAGGCAAAACTCCTCTGCTCCCTTTCTTCTTTAGCCTGATCCTTACATTTTCTTCTCACTGGAGCAGCAAACCCACTAGTAAAGCTCCAAAAAGGACTTCTTTGATCCTGGAAGAGAGAGAGAATAAACTGAAACCACTGTCCTTCAAAAAAAAAAAAAACAAAACAAAACAAACCAGTATTACGTGAGCTTTGACAAGTTGTAATCAATTGAAAACATACAGGGGACAGCCACTCGGGTCTGGGCTGTACTTCAGTTACAGCCAGCCACTCACTGAAGTCCTCTTGCCCTGTTGCAGAGTGTAGTTTTGTTTTCCTAAACTGGCATGCATAGCCTGATCCCTTCTCAGGAAACCTGCCGTGTGATTAAGGTGTGTAGGTGTTCCTTCCCCTGCCTTAACCTTGCACACTCTTCCTCAGCTTGTGGAGCCTGATGTTTGCCGTCATCTTCAGAGGTAGTGATGTTACCCTACAGCTCCATTTTGGGGAAGGGGGAACGGATGTTTTCTTACTGTTTTTGTTTAATGATTAAAGAAGAGCAGATAGAGAAATCTTTAACTAAGTCTACATAATTCACATAAAAAGTAGTTCAAGCAGCCTAAAAGCAATTAGATCTATTGAAGAATAATTTGTAAGGTGATTTTCTCTTCATCTCCACCAGCAACAGGGAGTGGAAGTCAGTTCAGTCGCTCTACAAAATATTGATAACCAGTTACATTGGCCTTTAGATGGCATGTGATGTGGAAGAGACAAACTGGGTATCTGGCAGTCATCACTGACAAAATCTGTAGAACTAAATAAAATAAGCAGTTTTCTTATTTTGCATTGTTGTGCATAAGGCATGCTCTGGCTGGCTCTTTTTGCATAACTGCCATTGAAACTAATGGAAGCCATATGCACAGGAGAGAAAAAATGGACTCGTAAAGAAATTTTCCTTATCTTAACACTGCCTTACTAGTGTTCTCTTTCTTCTCCAGGCACCTTAACAATGAACATGCATTGGATGACAGAAGCACTGCTCAGTGTCGGGTGCAAATGCAAGTGGTTCAACAGTTAGAAATACAGGTTTGTTACATGGATGTGCTATCTCCTTACTTATTTACTATTAACCTAAACTAAATTGAAAACACTTGCTTTAGTGACTCTAGCTTAAAGTTACATTTTTCTTACATCAAATTTGTTGATACTCATGAGCAAGTGGGGTATTTTTACTTACAGATTTTTCACGTTATAAATTATGCAATAATTATCTAACATCAGCATTGTATACAGTATTTTGCTTGAACTAAGACCCTAATGCCATTCATTGTGAATGGAAAATGCAGTCCCTGGAGCAGAGACTGGATCAAGCTATCTTCAGTTCTTGAAATGCTGGGTCGGGACCCCTCTTCCTTCTTCCCCTTCTGACCCAATGTTTGTCTATGCCATTCTGCAGGACAAAGGAGTAGCAGAGTGTATCTCCACCCAGAATAACTCCTAGGCTGATGGTGGGCATTTTTCTGTGAACAGAAAGTGTAATGTCAGACACGCTCAGGTCCCCAGGGAGTCCACAGTCTGGAGCCACAGGACTCGAGTGCCCTGTTCAGGCTCTAACCATTAGAGGTCACTGCATCTATGTGAATCCTCCCTCCAGTTTATGCAAGTGTACACCGAGGGCCTCGCAGCATTGAGACTGCACTTACCAGGCTATCGAGGCTGGCCACAAATCTCGGCAGCACAGAATTACTGTGGGGAACACTTCCACTGTGCTGTCCCCTCTCACCTGTGCAGGAGCCAGAGGAGGGCATTTCTCAGGAGTCCAGTCCCCTCCTGGGGCTGTTCAGAGGAGCACCAGGGACACAGAGAGGGACTGAGATTTTGTTGCCATATGTGGAGAAAGGATAAAAGCCTTTCAGATTTCTTGCCTTTTTAGCACATTGTCTCCTTCTCATGCTTGTAAGAATACTTGTTCTTGTTTTAGCCAAGGCAGACTGGTTGGGTCATCTGTATTTTTGTACTGGAAACCCAAAACAGTAAGAAGTGTGTACAGTAATGTAATTTATTGTCATTTCCTTTAAAATGAAATTTCGTAAACCCAGGAAAAGCTGCAGTTTCTTCTATAAGATTTACAGGATAGTGTTAGCTTAACTTGTTTGTTAGGAATTTATGTCATGGCAAATAGCATGTCTCTAAAGTGTCACACATAATAATATGAAGCCAAGAAGAAAGCTTTTTCCCACCCTCTGCCTCAGATGTTCTTCAGTTAAAGATACACTGACCATTATTGTCAGCATACCCAAAATATCTGCAGGTAGTTTACTCTTTTTAAAATTACTTACAAATTCTTTTCCTTAGTCCAGTCTTGGTCTACAGGTGTAGCTCTTAAGCTGAATTAAAGCAAGGAAGTACTAAAGAACTCTCCGGAAAATGGCAGCATTAAGCACCAAGTGATTCTCGTTACAATTAATGTTATAATCTAATCATGTTGTAGGTATCCAGAGCCGTATCAGTGGAATACTATTTTGACCATTTCTTCTTGCAACCTAGCTTATGGGAAAAATAAAAGAATTACTCTTTTCATGTTGCAAGATATGTTTTCCTCTTTTATGTTCTGATATTTCTATCAACAAGTTACATATTTCAAACACTTCATCCGCCTTTATTTTTTTTAAATTTGGTCATTTGTTTGAGTCTTAAACTACAAATATTTAGGTAGCATATGAGCAGAAGATGGTGTCAGTTGCTTAAAAAAGTACAGGTTTCAGTAACGTGGTGTTTTCTAAAGGCAGTTGAAAGGCTGCTTGAGAACTGTTTACCATTTACAAGGGCTAGGCTGTAATGTAACAGTCCAAGTGAAGGTTTTGCTTGCAGTGTGACCAATTATGCCATTTTTTGCTTTGTCTGACTGCTAGTGAAGTAAGGTCCATCAGTTGTAATGAGACCCAGTGCGGTGTCTATGCCGACTCAGTGGCAGAGTTCAGTGTTTCACACTGCCTGGACTCTGTCATTCTATTGAATTAGATTGATGATGGCAGATTGCAGGGGGCACTAACTGGACCTCCGTGGGAAAGGATGAAGTGTGTAGGCAATCCTGGCAGGCACTGTGCTTTGAGGACCCTTCACCCCTTCACAGCTGTTGGCACTAGTCCATTGCTAACAG
>CM029920.1:15685000-15710000 GCA_017639245.1 Myiopsitta monachus
TGTGTGACATACTTAATTTCCTGTTACAGAATTTATATTGTTACCTATATTTATGTTTATGTGGACCTGATGGTCATTCTAAGTAGTTGGGTTTATCATCCAAGTAAGTTGTAGCACTGCAAGAAGTACTAGTTCTTATTTATGCTACTTTTGATGTGAAGAAGCAAGAAGGACACCCTGTGGCAAAATCTGGAACACTCAGTTTTGCTGCAAATGTTAGATTGATAGAAGCTTTTGCAAATGCATGTGGATATGCATTAATATTTATCCAAGCTGTCATAAATGATTTCACATCATAGTGTTGGGGAACATGGTGCTCATGGCAAAAACTTTAAAGTTTAATTATAATATATAATTTTTATGCAGAAGAGGCAAATGTCAGGACTTCTTTATTTTGAGTTAAGTTCTGGTCATTTTTTAAAGTATAGCAGCTGCCTGCATTATAAAGGAGCCATACATTGTGTGGAAGGGCATAGGGGTGAAGTGTAATTCATAGTCAAAAAATAATGTAAAACTAGAAAGTACCATGAATATTGGAACATAATAATGGAAAATAATGAAACCTATGTCAGAGAAATAGTAAACTGGAAATAGAGGTGCTGCTACATTCAGAACATGAAAACTGAAAAATGCACAGAATCCTTCTGACCACCTCTGCTACTACCCAAAATGAGCTGCTTTGTGTGTGTACATTCATACATGTGTGAACATTTAGAAGTGATTTGTGTATGTATGGACTAAAACTTCTTATTTTTACTCTTCATTTTGGTAGGCTGCACTGGCAGAGAGTAGTTTACCATTACTTAGTAACCCAGGATTGATAAATAACGCATCCAGTGGCTTACTGCAGGCAGTCCATGAAGATCTCAATGGTTCGCTGGATCACATTGACAGTAATGGAAATAGCAGTCCGGGCTGCTCTCCTCAGCCTCACATGTAAGTGCAGTTAGCGTCCCTTCAAGAAAAAAATGCCTTAGTCTAAGACACAATATTACTCAAAAGTGCTTTGAAACATGGTAAGTGAAACATCTGGAAGTGTATGTTTGAAACTAAACATTTATATTACAGCACTGAAATAGATGAGCCTTCATTTACTTTGTAGGAAATTGGTGTAACCTCGCTTTTATTTTTTTGCCTGTTTTTTTTTTTTTAACCTGTTCAACTTGCTTGTGAGCATTGAATGTAACAGGAGGCTGATCTCGATGGTCATTTTCACAGTCTGGTTTGTAAGGTATAGTCAAAATGTTCATGTTGGAATTAGTTGTAATTTTAACTATGAGTCTCTAAACCATTTATGAACTGTAGTAGAGATATTGCCCATTTATATAAACCATAAAACGCAAAGTTTAACTGTTGCCTACAGTTTACATAGAAGCCAGTAAAGTGTAACTTTTTGCCTGTCGTATAAATCAGTGTAATTACATATTCAAGTTTAATTACTGGTGCGTCTGTATTGGCAAGGTTTATATGTTATATTTTATGCAAGACTACGATTCCTATTAATATTTAGCAGCTAACTATATCATTAATTACTCTAAAATCTTTCCCCTACCATCTTTTTAATGGAGCTGAGAGAGTGGAAGTATTAAAAATTGATGTATTGTGGATTTCAGAAATGTGTCTGAAGCTTTAGAAATGCCTGGCGTTAATCAGTGATGTCAAACATGGCAGTTTCTTGTTTACTAAATAGTAAAACATGTATCTTGGAGGTATTGTTTCCCAGGTTATTTATATAATAATTAGCAGTGTGATATCTAAGTAGACGTAGATTTAAGTTTACTGTAGGATGATTTTTAATGTGTATGTACAATATAGACTTTTTTCTGTGTTCAAAATAGCTGATCCAATTTGCCCTTTCTTCATTCATTTTCTCGTTCACATTTTTAATGTTAATTTTGATTTCTAGACTGGGATATTTAGCAGTAACAGTAATTGAGACCAAACTCCCTTTTTACTTACACTCTGGTGTGTAAAGAATCTATTTTGATCCAACTCTTTTTTTTTGGGGGGGAATATTTTGCCTAGTTTTTCTTCTTTTGTTTGGCATGTTAATATATCCATGATCACACAGAAATGTTTATTGTCACACATTTAATTGTTTTATTGCACATTTATTCTACTTGCCTTTGAAAATAATACACTGTGAACCTTCATGTATTTTATCAGGTTCCAAACCATTACTTTTTCAGAATGGAAAAATTTGTCTTTTGGAAGTGTCTTTAGATGTATTAAATAATACAAAAGAAGTAATAAAACTTGAAGTAGAAAGAACATGAATATATGCTCTTGAGAGTAACACTACTCTAAAACAAGTAAAGTGAGCAATCAGACAAAAGTTTTTATATCCCATGCTTTATGCTATCAACCATGCAGTGGGTAGCTTGAGGCCTTTTACTTTTAGCAGTTCTCCTGAGTATGCTAATGCTCTCTTCCTGTATAAAATGCCAAGACAATAAAACTTTAAAGAGCAAACAAGAGTTAGATCATGTGTGTTAAAAACAGCTGCTTAACAGAAAAGAATGACACTTGTTATTAAAGTTGTTTTCTAAGTGTTTGGCAGATCTGTTTACATATCCTATGTGCTGTCTGCCGTTCTGCTGGATAAACTGAGATATCTGTGCATATGATTATGTAGATATGGCTACATTTATAGCTGTGTTGATAGCTAAAATGCTGCATATTGTTGCCTATAAAAAAAAAAAGGGAAATAACTTGAGTTACACCCGTGAGTTACGCGATTCAGCCTTCCTCTCTCATTTCTATGATATGTCATTTGTCAAAACAGACAGTTTTGCGACTTGCCACACTGGGTCTTCTGAACTTTTAACTCTCCATTCTTGAGAGATTCAAGCAGTAGAATGTAAATGCACTGAGATATCACTGGAGAAAGAGGTTATACTTATTCATCCCTTGCACCAAATTTAGTGCAAGGTTACTAGCCTTCTGAGAGACCAAGAATTGTCAGCCAAAAGATACAGCCTAGGACTAGATACCTGTTCATTTATAAAATTTTTGCTCTCTCCTTACTGATGGAGCTGAGAATATAAAAAAGGAAGTGAATGCAATTTACAAGGAAAAGTCAAGGAAGGAAGAGGCTTGTGCAGGAGGCAGAGGGCCAAGGAAGAAGAGAGACATCTTCCTTGCCTAGTTTGGCTGGGGCCCCTCAATTTGCTAGAGGTCCTCACTTAAGGAAATGAGAAAAGAACATGGGGAAAGCATGACAGAATAAAATAAATAAGGAATAGGGCGACAGTGAAGGTACATTTTAGATTTTACATTACCTACATGGATTACATAATCCCAGGCTTTGGAGTTTTTTAAATGAAAAATATTTAATACACCAGGAAAAGTATATTTTGCTGCCAAAAGCATCTACATACTTGTAGCTTCCTGAGAAGGTTCAGCCAGGAGGTCTGGGTGTTTCTCCTCTAGAGAAGTGTTGTTGAGGGGTTATAATTACTGCACTCACCTATGATCAGTGGCTCTATTAATTTCCAAGTAGATGAAACCTCCATCTCCTGATTCACAGGAAAGCGTACCAGCCACAACACCAGGAATACGCTGAGCAATTACGTTGCCTGCCATCTTGAAGTTGGCAGGCAGCCAGGAGCAACAGAGCATGGTATTAGGAAAAGAGGCAAGAGGTTGCATCAATTTAGAGACCAGAGCCTTCATTTGGGACAGAGCAGAGTTTGGAGTCAAGACAAGCTTCCAGGGAGAGACATTTGTTTGGTATTAGAGTATCAGGAGGACATGAGAAGAGTCCCAGTGACAGTGTCACAGACAAGCATCTCAGGCATTTGGTTGTTAAAATTCTGTCAGATATTCTTATCAGGTAAATAGCAAAGTTTCTTGATTTGGAATGTTCACATTTATCTTTTGAGCATAAATTTATTTTTTATAAACATAAGGAAAAGTGTGTGTATGCATGTGTACAGTAGTCAGTAATTCTTTGCTTTGAGCATGAAAACATTATCAGAGAAATTGATTTCTCCTAGTCTAATACCTTAGCTACTCAGTGTCAGGAAGTGGGGAAATAATTCCAGTCTTTGGATTTGAACCTGGTACTTCACATCTGGTTTTTGAAGCAGTAGTAAAAGCAATTAGAGTCATCAATTTATCCATCTGTGGACAGATACCTGAAATAGGTGTGTGAATCGGCTTACTTAGAAAATAGTCTCTGTTCATTAACTAGAGAATGAAGGTAGGGATATAACTTCAGGTGAATGTAGAACATTTAAATGCTTGCTAAGTGCAGTGAATCCCAGCCAGTGTATTTTGGGCAGTGGTACTTTAAAAGCTTTACAGTTCCTACCTTGGGTAATGATATATAATCTGCTCCATTTCTTAACACTTTAAAATACTGCAGTAAGTTTTAGGTGATCAGTATAACCACTGGCCTGGTAGTTGGGATAGCTCCTGTATTAATAGTTCCTTAAAGCATATGAAATTTTATGCAGCATGCATCCTAGTTTCCATTCCCAGTCTAACTAAAGACAGTAATTCCATTATCCAGTATGCAGCATATCACTAGTGGAATCTCAAATCCTAAGTTTACTTTCTGTGTTTCAGTAGTATTAAATCCAAGTTCTATCTTTGATTGGCCTTCAGATCAGATTCCTGGTAGGTTGATGTGGGCACTAAGTGTTCCTTTGACATAAACATTCACTGAGTAAAGAAGTTACTTGTTATGGACATGAATGTTCTGTTCAGAATTCCTATTTCCTCTAACACCAGTTGTCAACAATCAGTATCAGACAATTATCTTTTCATTTAAATCAATAAGAAAGACTGTTTCTTCCTTCATTTTTTGAACATGGGCTACTTCAAAATACTGTGGATTTTAGCTGGTAAGCACAAGTTTCAAAGTGGCAAACACAAAGGAAGGTATGTCATGTACAAAAACCCCATTACTTTTGTAGAACTAGGTGCCACTAATCTTGCGTAACAGTTGTACATGGATTTCATTGGAAGCTCCACAGCACATACCTTTGGGGTATAAATGCAGACTTCTGAAGTAAAAAAAAACCAACAAAACAGCCAACCAAAGAACCCAAAACAAAACAAATAACACAAATAAACAAACCAACTACATCTATCCAAACAAGTGCAGTTAAAGCTGCATGGTTGTGGGAAACTGGAAAAACTTTTCGTACCTAAAGCAACAACATTGGATAAGACAGGGAATAGTACTTGGGACAGTAATAACAATTCATGATTTAGTGATAACTCCTTTTTAACCTGCATCATAACAAGTGTACTGGTGAAGAGTTTTGGAGGGAATCAAAACTCAGTTCCTTCAGAGCCAGTACATTTGGATTCTTCAGTGAACATCAGGATCATAATGAAATCAGCATTATGCTATTATTTTTCTTCTCTCTGTTATATGTTCAAGAATTCTCACCGTCAGTGATGGAATATCAGGAATGGAAATCAAGTTCAACTGTGTTCCTGGTGTTTGTGCATTCGTAGAAGATTGATCACCCTTAAGTGATTATTGCAACTGGCACAGACCAGGGTGTTTATCACCAGAACAGTTAGTGCATCTCTTGTCCGCATGTTAATATTTTGGCAAATGCACCATGCAAAATGCTGGTTTACTTCGCTGTATAAATCGGGGGGAAAAAGGTAAAATTTTAATCTACAAAGCTGCTCATAGCACTTGAGGAAACAAAAAGAAATTGATCATCAGAAAACTTGGAAAACTGTGGTCTGAGAAAATGTAGTCTCATCATAGGAAACATTGGGGTAGCTATGCCATTCTGTTAAACCCCACTGTAGTTCATTTAATAAGTGGGAAGAGTTAGCAGAGGAGATAGTGAATGCAAATTTCCTGTTGGTGAGGTTTTGTGGAAGTGGCTGTTGTCATGGTTTTCTCTCTCTTCACACTCTATGAGAGTGTACACTGAAGACAATGCAACTAATCTCTTCTATTTTCAATTGATTTATGAAAATAATCTAGTTCCTAACAGCAAATCCAGAATCTTGGGGATAATGGATGTCATTCTAATTTCTAGAATTTTAATTGTTGATTGTTTTCCAAAAAAAACTCAGTAAAAACAAAAAATAGTTTTTTTAGAGTCCCATCTTAAAAAGTGAATTCATACAGACTCATCTCATGATGACTTCGTGTTCAGCTATTGTAGTGCTGTATTCTGTAGGACAGGAAATGTTTGAAGCCAAATGTCAAGACACACATATACCCCATGAGCTTTAAGGTTATTTCTGGAAAATACTATGTAAGGTTGTTGTGACAAGTAATAACTTTTTACTAAACGAACAAGAGTAAAAGTCAATGAGTTACTAAAAATGAGCTTGTCCAGTGTGGTCGTTCATCTTCAGTTCTGTCTGTGAAAAGATGAGTTCCAACCATCTGTGGTTTCAGTCACCTTTTCTTTTGTATTCTGTTGTCATTCCCAGCCCTACTGCTTTGCCTTTCCCACTCTTGCCCTGACTGGTCATTTCTTTTTTAGTTCTATCTGCATAACCATCAAACTTGGGTTGGGTTTGGGGTTGGTTTTATTTTTTCAAACTTTTTTATCTTTAAATTTTATTCCCAGAGGCAAATATGATTATTCTGCTCTAAGATCATTTACTTTTGAGGTGCTTCAGTTTGAAAGCATTCCATTGTCAGGTTGTTCCTGTATCTGATTATTCCAGTCCCCCACTGTTAAGCTTTCACACCACTTACAGTGGGTTACCTATCATTCCTGTTTAAATCCCTTTCATTCCCTTGTTTCTTTAACTTCATAATGTTCCAGTCACCTGTCTTCCCTCCCCCTCTTTTTTTTTTTTTTTGGTTATCATTGCATTGTCCGTTTCACGATCTTTTTGCATTTACCTTGGAGACTTGCTCTGTTCTAGGAGGCTGCTATGATCCAAGTCTCTTGTTCATTGTAGAAGACTTGACGTAGTGTATAAGAAAATAAACTCTCAAAACACATCAATTAACAGGGATATAACAAGCATTATTAAATAAGTGAGAAGCATGTAATTGAGCAGATGAATGTGGAAGCAATTGCAGTATTTCTGGGTATCCTCATTCATCAAGAATGTTTCACCTAATCATATGATATTTCAGTGCCTGTATAATTTAATTTCACACATTTTTATTCATAAATGTAACATAAGGAAGATAATGGGCAAAGAGACTTTGTGACAACAATTGATTTTTATTTTTATATAAAAAGAGGAACAGCTAGGAAACAGGATCTTAAAGGTTATGGCTTTTGTCTGAGCATATTCCCATTGAAGGAAGCTCTATTGTGAGAATACACAGTGAAATGATTTTGTCTTTGCCTAACACTGCAAAGCATCTGAAAGTGACAGGCAAGTCCAGCAGTCCAACACTTTATCATATTATTTTCTTACCATTTAATTTAATTTTTTTTTTTGCCTTTACTGATTGTATCATTCATGTGACAGTAAACTCTTTGAAGTGTGACTGTGACTCCTACTTTCTTCATACAGAGCCCTTCATGCGTTGACACTAATGGAAAAATAAGCAATGATGCTTTGATTAATAATATTTTTCACCACTCATATTGACATAACTTTTCACTTGAATATTTTCCTAAATATTTGGTTTATTATTATTTTGCATTACTTTACTTTTCAGTCCATTTGTCCTCTGCATTTTGCTTCTGTTCATCAGTTTTATCTTCTAAGACTGATATTCCTGTCCTTTTTCATTTCCTGTTTAGCATCTTAAATGTTACATGTCTTACTTTGGAGCAGAGGTTGCTATTTCTCCTTTGCGTTATTACAGTCCAAACTGTTGCATGTTAACAATGTTAACAATTCCCAATGTTCCTGAAAAAAAGATCTCTCCATACATACAGTGTCTTCAGCTGCAAAGTGTCAGATTCCCATAGCTTGGCTTGTAGATGTTGGTAAGCTCGGGGGGGGGGGGGGGGTGTCACATATTCTTTCTGGAATCTATGTTGCTGAAAACTTTGTGGTATTGCTGTCACAAATTCTCAGTGTATGGGCAAGCTATTCATGCTTTTTCATGCTAAGATGATAGTGCCATTAACAGTGTATTTCTAAAAATGCACCTACAGTTAGGAATTTTACCCCCTTTTGCTGATTGCGTTTGGATTTTGAGTAATTTTGAAAGTAGACTCTTTAGATTTTTTCTGTAAATACACGTCCAAAATCTTTACACTTACATATCATGTAAACAGTGAAATAAAAACATACAATTATATCCAGTTGATAATGTTTACACTAGTAATTTTAATTACAATCCATAAATCGAAGCAAAGATTAATTGAAAAATATAGGCCATTATGCTGAGGAAGTGTTGTAATTTGACTTTTAGTCAAATCTTCAGAATTTTAACTCTAAGCACTTTACACATTTTAAAAGGCTGAAAGTTTCATTGCACTTTTTTTTAGAGTTTATAGAAAGACTTCATCTCAGTGTGAAACCCCATGTGTAGGTCACGTGAAAGTAATAAAATCTCAAGGTGACTCAAGTTGTGATTATACCCAGTAAAGTCCATATACAAAAGCAGTGCTCACAATCTTCTGGCAAAGTGCATTTGCATTTAACAGCAGTCTGTGATTTAGAAAAGTGCTGAGAACTTGTACATGAAATACAGACCCTGATGTGATCTCTGTTAGGGTTATAACCATAGGTATTCCAGTGGTTTTCTCAAACTAACAACAGTATTAAATGTGTATCTTGAATTAGGCTGAGCAAATCCAGTAGTCTTTCTCCTTCACCTAGATTTAGGAAGTTCATTTGTTTCACTGTATCCATTAATAGAGGTTTAATGATGTAGCAGAACCTTTGCATGATCATGACCTCTCACTAACCCTTTTCAAAGACTACCATGAGCTTCTGATTGAGATGGATAAGAGGAAATGTTTCTTTGATGCAGTATTATGTTGTGATAGTAGTGCTCTGTGTAATTAGGGACTTCCCCCAACTTGATTTTTATTTTTTTGTTACATTTCCACCTCCTTTCCTTCATTCCTTGCAAATTTGGCATTATCAGACATCACAGATGAAAAAAGGTTCTCCGACCTTTTATCTCCTCTTCTTCTAAGAACACAGGAAATCAGAGTTATGTTGTAAGCAACCACGTCATGCAGTTCCTCTCTTAAAATTGTCATAGTCTATCTCGAAAGCCATTGTGGAACTTCATTCATTTGGTGATTATCAGCTACATTCCAATTTCCAGACTAAATTCCAATTTAGTTTAACTTACATACTTTTCTAGCTTACATAGTCTTTCTTACTCTTTATTTCGCAAATGTGTTCTAGAGAGCAAGCTGTGAATTTTGCATCTTCATTTTGGTAGACCAAACAGGCTCTTTCTGGTTCAGTAAACTCTCCATTCTCCTAATGCTTCTGGTAACCATTATATAAAACTACGCAGTTTGGATTTTCATGTGCAGGTGTTAATAGGTTTTCAAAGCATTCCATATGTATTTGTGTATAATGTGACTCTTCTTTCTCTCCATTTTTATGGGAGAAAAAAGCCCATATTTTAGCTAAATTCAGCTAAACTATTGTGGTTTATTTTTATAGTATGGTAATAAGAATGGACTGGGTCCCTGTTGTGGTAAGTGTTGTAGAAAGGCAAAACAAAAAGGTTTTTCAAATCCTTTCCCCAAACTCTTGCAGTCTTTAGGTAGTAATTGAGTTGTTTAATTTTTTAAAAGCATCTTCCGATGTAGTTTGAATGGAAGTTGTATATTACTTACACTACTCTCCCCAGGTAGAATCAGACATTGTTTAGAGAAGCGTTTGACACAATGCCAGTTGGCATTAGACTGCACTATAGGTACATGAAACCAAAAGGTAAACCATGACTGGCAGCCCTGACAGACCTTGAGATAAGCATCCATCAAGTAGTGTTTTGTTACTGTGCATGCCTTTTTATTCATGGCATCATGAAAAAAATTACTATGCTTCTGTATCCATCTGGAGTTACTAAAATCACAACCTAAAACATGCTGGGTTTTTTTTATTATTTTGTAGCTAGATATTTACAGACGTGGTAACAAACAATGTATTGCACTGTATATATTTCATTTGGCTGCAATATAGTGCCCTGGAAAGCAGAGGTCTGTGTTAAGCCCAGACCAAAGTATGCAGTTAAGAGGCATGCTATGTTAACACAGGCTCTGTGATCGATCTCTCCGCTAATCAGCTCAGTCTGCAGGCAGACTATATTTGTGTTTTCTTGCAAAGACCATACAGATACATTCTTCAGACATGTTGCTCTTCAAAACTAAATCTTAAATTTATAATAGCATAAAAATCGGAGGCATGATTAATATTTCTATGTTGTTAGCAATTCTGTGAAATGTTCTGATAAAATTTAAAGTGAAGTTTGAAGTATTACGTGTTAGAAAAATCTCTAGTTTAAATATGAGGGGGTGATGACTGGATACACAAGTCATTCTTAAAACTCTAGAAGTTATAGCAGGTCACCAATTGAATGTATGCTGACAAAAGTATGTGATTGTGAAAGCAGAATTAACGGCAATGTTGTATGTAACAGTAAGCTCTATCCTTCACCCAGTTCTGTTTGGCCTGTTCTGAAGACTCGGGAAGGATTAAAAGTATTAGGGAAGAAAGAAACTGGGTAGGGAAATGATAACAGTCTGCAGAACACTGTGCAGTGATGGGAATGAACTTGTCCATTGGGAATGGGACAAGAAATATCTCATTAACATTTCAGCCAGAAGAGTTAGGATAGACAGCAGAAAAAAACCCAGCCCTTTCTGACTGTAGAACAATTAAGTGCTTATATGTGTACCAGCACAGTGGAACCATTGATACTGGAGGCTTCTAAAAACACGTTGGAAATGGTCAGAAGTATTTTAGGTATAAATGATCCTACTTTGGTGTAGGGAAAGAGGGTAAATAGGCTATATGATCTCTTGAGGTTCCTTACAGCCATATTTTCTTCAATTCTTATGATAAATCTGGAAAAACAAAGGTTTTTCATGTATGCTATGTGTAACTGGAGACTAGCTAAATTGTGCAAGCCCACTTTTTTGTAATCTGGAACAGCTTTCATAGTTAAGTATCTTTAAGCACTCTTACTCCTAAGATTGAATGAAAAATGCATAGTGAGCATGAGATTTAACTATTATGACAAGTCTCAGCTAGGGCAGTGCAGACAAGTCCTGCACAGGTCAGTTTGACCCATGTGTCCATGCCAAGTTTGACGTGGGGTTCTACTTTTTAACCATTAACTATTCAGCAAAAAAAAAAGTATACCAAAGGGCTGGCCATTCTCCAGGCTTGTTCTAGCAGGGAAAGGTAGTTATCACTTCAAGTCCACGCTCTTATTAAACATTAGGAAAAAATAAAAATAAAAACATAAATGCTCCAAGAAACTTAGCATATGAAAGGAAATACTTTGGTAGCATCCTGCTGAAACTTTTGAAACAGTCATCAAGCATACTTATCAATCAACAGACTTCTGCTTCCCAGGGCACCATATTCTAGCCAACGCAATATATACATTGTTCGTTACTACATTTGTAAATGTCTAGGTACAGAAGAAAAAAAAGGTACCATGCTCAGATGTAAGTGTAATGCTATTTAATCCCTTGCTCCTGCATTAGAACAGTGTTTAGGTGCCACTGTAGACAAATGTTGATGATTAGCTTATAAAATCTCAAAAAAGCGTGCTGAAGTGTTAGTAAAAGGATGTTGTTTTCAGCCTTTTTGTCTCACACTATCTAACTGCTCCATTATATGTCTTCTGGGATAGCAGAGTTTTACTGATGTAAAAATTTTCAATAGAAATAGAATAAACAATTCTATATGTCCTGCATTTATATTACGATGTATAAAACCACACATAGTAGAATCCAAATTCTCCCTCAGCTTTTCCTGGATTACTGAATAGCTTTCCAGATTTTGCATAGAGAATATTTGCCTGCTCTAACCCACACATGATACTGATATATTTAGTTGCTGCTGCTAAGTTTCTGTGTAACCAGTACAGTTTTTAAAACTTCCCCAACCATTAGATACTACAGAGCATGCCAGATCCGTAGCCTCTTTTCTTAAACTTTGTTGTCTTCAGACTTGCTCTTTTTCAATGGTTCTTCAACGACAAAAATATTCAGACACTCAAATCTCTAGTCCTTTGTCATTTTCCTTTGAATTTTTACCTTTAAAACTTCTGCGCTCTTTCTCCCTAATCCTTTTCTTTGTTTAGCATGTTAACTTTTCACGTTTGAACTAGATGTAGTTGACGGTTTGAAAGACTTTAGAGGCCTGTGCCCTAAGCTAATTTCTAGTCAAGTTCCTACTTTCTTCTGGTTCTATCACAGAAAAAAATACATCTATTTAGACGCCAAAGGGAGCAAGCCAATGTCAAGGATGGGAATTTTGATAAGTCACTAGAATCATAAAATCTGTGTTATATCATCTTCTTAATCAGAACATGATTCCTAAAAATTTTGGCATGGTCAAACTGGTAGGGCAAGGAGCACTAAACTCCATCTCCAGCCACTTTAGTATCAAATGTGTTGCTGTATTTTGTAGATGAGCATCACAAAATCATCCCTGAGTTAGGAAGTATCTATGAAAGGAAGAAAGAGAGATTTGCTCTTGATCTTCATGAAGTAATGGCTGACTGGCTTCTGCAATGTGAAGGTCAATATGTGTTAAGATGTTTTCATGTAGAGTAGTGGCAGATGACATCTCAGAATTACTGAATACATGCATATTTTAATCCTATTAAAATATTTAATAAAATGAAAAAAAACGCACAACTTATTATCTGTGTAACTTAGTGATTCGAAAAACTTTCTTTAGCAGTAGCTCTGTGCCTTTTAATTATTAAAAGAAATTAGTAGTGGTATAACTAATGAAAAAATGATCATAAATATGCCATATTAACTTACGTATGGGTAAAGTGAAGGTTAACATTTGCTTTTTTCCTATATTTCCTTTAATTGACATTTCTAACGTATCACTTTTGCTCATATCTCCAAACTGCTACTCCTTTTGTGTTGACTTCAGTGACAGCTAAATTAAATCACTCCTATCATGCTTAATGTTTCCTCACAGAGATACATTTAGCATGTCGTAGGTCACTTCTGTTTTTCTTTTCTGGATTCTGCTATATTGTTTATGAGATGAGTGAGTAATAGCTAAAAGGCAGTCAAGTAGCTTGAACATAGAAGTTGAAGTGAGGGCCTACTATAAATACGCAAACATGTTTTATATTATTGTCACTGTAATTATTCTCTCCCAGTTAGTCTACCATGCTGGGGATTGACTTCTTCAAGAGAGGCACCACTGAAGGATTCCTAATAAGTGGTTACTATAGGTACATGTACATGGGTTGTTTGTTTTCTTTCTTTTGTTTGTCAACAGCAAATTGATCTGGCATGGATTGTCAGCTTTGTTATTTTTTTCAGAGTTATCTTTACATATAAATAATTTAAATATATTGTGTTGTTACTTCTCTTTATATCTTCTTCTGAGGTATTCTTAATTATGTTCACAATAGAAATGTAATGTAGGATTTCAGAGAATTTTCACTGTTAACCTACCTCCATATTGTGAAATAATCTTTTGTTCTTCTGTCATCTAACTAGCTTTGTTACTGGCAAATCTTTACGTCTAATTTTAGTATGAGTTAGATTTTTGAAGTTTCTCTCAGGAATTTGCTAATTAAAATACATCCATCAGCTCTCCTTGTTTACTGTTATATTACTCTTAGAAGCTTCATAGGGCAAGTAAAATCAGTGGTCTTGCATATACTTGTTATTCCACCTCATTTGTCTAGTAGAAAAATACGTGGTTCAGTGTGTATTCCCTTTGGTTATTCCCCCTTCTCCCCAAGGTTTCTGTCAGATGCATTGCTTATTTCACTTACATCTTCTGCTGGGAATAAACTTCACAAGTGGAATCATGGCCCTAATGAAGTCAAGGGGAATTTTGCTATTGACTTAAATGAGTTCTGGATTTCATCCCAGGAAATCATTTGTCTTCATGTCTTTGGCTTTCCCTCATTTCTTATTCTGCCTTCAGTCACTCCTAATCACTCCTAATCTCCATCTGATATTCTTGTGGCTGCTTACAGCTCCATTTCTCAATTTTAGTTCATTAAAGTCTTTTTTTTTTTCTTTTTTTTTTTTTTCCCCAAATAAGACATGGAGTTTTCCCAGGTATAAAATCTTTTTATTAGGTCTTTGAAAATTTGTACACTCTTGGTAGTCTACAGCATTTGCAAAATTACTAATGTTGAAATCCGGAACCTTTTTTTCTGTGCAAATATGAGCAAGAAAATATTTTCATAGTTCTGGCAGAATTAATTGGGAATGAATGCCCTGTTAACCAGTGAGTTTCTAAGTGATTTTTACAAAGGTTTGAGAGTTTTTTCCTGTTATTAGAAGTGTAATGTCTCAATATTTTCTGTAATCTATATTCCTCTAAAATCAAAAAGATACCTTCTGGAAATTTGGCATTAAAATGCCTTCTTAATCTTTGTGCCCCATTTTCAGACCATCTGTGTAGCTTGTAGCATATTGTCTTTTAAAATACTACCATGTTCAGATTTTCAGGTATTAACAAGTACTTTCCTGTTGTCCCCCTTTCCTCTGGTACTATATTATATGTTATATATATATATGAACTCAAGAGTAGCTTTCCTGTGCCATGTTCATGCTAGAGCATCATATCCCATTAGTAATTATTCTTGCCTTTTACTCTGGTCTTCCATTTGCAAAACCTGGGTATTCTTATTTCTCCTGGGACATAAGAATATGCTGGGCCCTGTACTGTTCAGCATCTTTATCGATGTCCTGCAGTATGGACCTCCTTCTCATCAGGTTTGCAGATGACATCAAATTAGGGGAGCAGTCTATATGTATAGGATAGGATATCCAATCACAGGACTTGTGTGGACTGAAGGACTTGACCAGGATGAACTTTATGAAATGCCATGCCCTGCACTGAGTAAGGAAGATCCTCTTGCAGTGATGCGTCTTTCTAAGGTATCACAAAAGAAAAGTGTTTGCCAGATCAATTTTGTGCAGTTAGTAATGTTGGGGGATTGTGATTTTTTTTTTTCCCCAGAGGGTCTCACCTACTTTTTATCTTAGAACAATTGAAGGGAATACATGGAGAACGCTAGCTTCTTTTGCAGTCACTGATAAAATTTTATCAACCCCTATCACCAATAGGAAAGAAAATCTCTAGTCTTCAAGGTTGTAAAAGCAGTAATAGACTTACACAAACTCATTCTAACTTTTTTCTATACCTTGCTTGATGCGCCAGAGGGGCTTTGTGACCATTGGTCATTAATTTCATCTTATGTTGTCTCCTCTAGCGATGACCTAAAGAAGACAAACTTTAGTGGCCTAATTAATTATTCCAGTCACTCTTATCTCCTGTCAATCTGCAACAGTGCCTGCCAGCTAGGGCCATTGTTTCTGCTTTCCACCACCAAAGCAGTGCACCAGCTCCACCACGGTAGACTTGAAATCGTCGTGATGGATAAGATGATAGATATAAAAAGGAGTATGCTTTAAGATATTTTTTCGTGTTTCAGTGTTGCATTTGAGAGAAGAAGAGATTGCTACTTCCTTTTTTTTTTCTCAACGCAGCTCATGGAGGATGCAGGGTGGAAGGGTATCATTTGACGGTGGCAAGTTGGCAAAACAGATCCAGAAATATCTCCACTGAGGAGCACTGCTTCTTTAGGCATTGCATTTCCAGCCTTCTTCCACCATGATGTTATAACTTCACCCTCTCCTTAGTGAAATGAGGTAGCACATCCTCAGCTGCCTGACAAGGATATGTGACAATAGGTACTTCCCCCCTTTCATGCTTATGAGTTGAGATTTTCATATAGGCGTTATTTTATCTAGAAATAATGCTTCTTCAGCATTTCAGTATATGTGAATATGCATGGGGGAGGTGATTCCTGCATGTTCAAGGAAAAATAATAATGGATTCAGTGACAGTTGCAGCATTACTGAATTTGTATTTAATTACTCATCTAATACTCCTTCTTCCCTTTCTCAATATTTGGATTAGTATTTCCCTAAATGGCTGTACATATTCACGTCAATAAACAATTCACTTCTACTTAAGAAAAATAATAAACTTTTTATAACAGCATGAAATTGTAGAAAGTCAAAGTAATAGAATTAGATACCTTGAAAATACTGTAGGATTTGAGGATTTGTCTCCATTTGCCTACTAAGGCATAAATATAAAAATTCTGGATCAGGAAGAGTGGATTGGAAAAGAAAGCTTTTCTTTTTAAGCTGCTATAGAATATCTTACAGACCTAGAGCTGTACTGGCTAGGTGAGATACAGCTCTTCCTGAGGCAGTGCTAGCTCAGATCTACTAGAAAAAGAAGACAAACAAGCAAGCAAAACAACCCACCCCACAACAAAGGGGTCAGTTACTACATCTATATTATAGCGATTATCATTTTGCTAAATAAAATGTGGTGAAAAGTGTTTTCGTAGTAACGTATAACAGAAGTCACAGCTTTGAAAGTAATGGAAGTTGTAAATAATTTCTGTTTCAACAGGTTAAACTAGGAAAACATTTTACACACGTTAGATGTTAGCACGGAGAAATCTTTAGTGAAGATGCTTCAGAAAAAAATAAAGATTAAAAATGTTCTTCAAATACTAAAATACAGGAATGTACAGAAAGAGTTAGTTTGGCCAGTATTATTTGCTAGAGTAGCTTCCTTTTGTGGCTTGTACACAGAAATTGTCAGACTTCCACAGTTTGAAGAATTCTGTAGGTATGAATCTTTTCAATATCTCCTCCTAAAGTATACAGGACACTTCGTGTAGCCTGAATCAAAATCTCACTTGTAGGATGCCTACAGCGTGAAAGAACTGAGGGCACTGTCGGTAATAAGTGAGAATGTAAATAAAAATTGCAGGTGTTCGAAGTTAAAAGTTACACTGGAAATGTGCAGTTCTGTCAGATACTCTGTTACACAAGTATAGCATGTTCTGTTCTTTTGTTGTATTGAAATACTAGTCAATGTAATGGAAGTAAAGACAGTGGGGAATGTAGTACGGTTGGAAGAGTATCTGCATATTAACCAGCTGGTCTTGAAGGTATGTCTGTGTGCTTAAGGCTGTCTACAGAATTGTAAGGACGAATGTGTCAAACTGTGCATCATTTCTTTTAGGACGTGGTTAAAGTTGTTTGGGAGCTATCTAATTTTATTTTTTTTTAACTTTTAAAAATCTTTATTAACAGGCAAACAAAATCTTTAAAGAAATAATCAACAGAGGTTGTCATGCCACATATGGCTTAGAAACTGTTCAGTCCCAAAGATTCCCCTGGGAAAGCTTTCTTCAGATGAGTTCCAGAAAATTTGTCATCTTTATGTACTTCTACATGAAGCATTAGGAAAGCTTGTGAGTCAATAGTATCAAAATTAAATTCTCGTAGAAAATAAGCCTGGGAGGGACCTCCAAGACATCATCTAATTTATTGCCCTTTGTGCCACTGAATACCAAAGTACAAAGCTCTCTAGTGTTACTAGGTGCCTAAGTCACCATAGCAATACAAAATACTTTCAGCTGCAACCCAGGAAAAAATCACCCTTTTACAATTTTAGATTATTGCAACCCCTGTGTGGAATAAAAAATGCGCTGAAAGGTCTTAAAAAGGTTATGTGACTTGCTGCAAAACATGCGCTTGGCTAGAAAGCTCACAAGTAAGTGCATGGACCTGGGCAGCTTTTCTCTCTCAGCACCTACCCCCCTTTCAGTATAAAGCCAAGAGCAAAGTCTTTTCAGTGCCAGTCATTACATTGACTTAGCTGTCTGAGAGACTACATGTCTCTGTCATGGTGTCCCACAGCACTTCCCCTTAAATGATTTTAGGAAAACATCAGAGATTTTTGGTGGATGTGGGCAACAATGTTTAGAGGACCCAGATTCCACTGGGATTCCTCGAGGGGTTGTGGCACTTCCCCAGTGGGTTTCAGAATTCAACACCAAACCCCTTGCCTGCCTTCCTCCTCCCCCCACTATAGAATAGGATGATAGAAATACAGTGAAACTTAAATTGTTACATCTCTGGTTTAGGAGAATCTTTGTAGTACCTCACTGATGATGGCTATAAAACACATTGTCTGACTTCATATTTTTTCCGAAGACAAGTTGTATTTTCTATTGAAAACCTGGGGTGAGCACTATTTCTACTAATCGAGTCCAAACCTTGTTTATTATAATGAATTATATTTTGTTGTCCTGCTTTCTCACTGCTGTTTTGCTGGATTCAGTATCCCCTTGCATTAAAGCTGATATGACATGAAACCTCTGTAGAAAACATGCTATCCATAATTGAGAATATTGCACCAAGTATCTTTCCTCCTTGTTGACACCAGCTCAACTCAATTTAATTAAGAAATCATGTACTCGGTTATAGGATCTGGTTGTTTTCTTGTCAGCAACAGGACAAGTTCCAATGTTTAAAAGTTGAATGTAACACTTGTTTCTGTTGTCTAGATTTTATCAGAATTTTAGTAGCTGTAACACTAAACAAGTTTTCCTAAGGCAGGATCAGGGTTATCTTGTGCAAAACTCAGAAGACAAGTTCACCTTGTATCAGAACAGTTATTGTAGGCTTTGGGAATTTGGCTTCATCTCTAAATATTTGGAAGTTACATTATACATTCCTTCCTAGGGTATATTTAGCCCTCCGTTGCCTGTCTTGTTATCTGTCTTTTTCCTTTGAAGCCTCAAAGCTCCTCTCCAGCAGCCTACAAACAGTCTTCATGAGGCCTCTGTAACTGTCCAGCAACTGTTACCTGTCTCCTGGCACCTGGCAGTTGTTCCAATTAAATAATATAAACAGTGATGTCTTTAAGAGTGTAGTACACGTCTGAGAGCATGATAACATGAAGTTGTAGTTTGCCAGTTGCAGGAGTGAGAGAAAAATCTCCATGTAAAGCTGTAAAGCATGCAGAAGAGTGTGTGTTTGAGGCAGACTCAGAGATAGACAGACTTCATGTTCTGCAATCTATGAGCAAGGAAGAAGTAATGTTCTGAGATGAGCAGGCAGCTCTGCACGTTACTAGAATCCTTTTCTATTGCAAAGGCCTCTCACAGAGAGTTTCATTTTGAAATTCCTGGGGTACAGGGAAAGTTTTCTTTTAAAACAGTAGAACCACCAATTGTAAAGAAGGTGGAATGAGTCTGCTCATTTGTTTATATCTTTGCCAAAAAGTTATTTGAAATAATGTAGCACTGCCGTATATTATTTTTGCTGTTGCAGCAGGCGTCTCCTCACTGTGCCTGTTACACTGCAGTGTTAGTCCTGAACTTAGGTAGAAGTTTAGTTTGCCAGCATTTGTTCAATAGGAGACAGCCATTTTGATGAGGACATCTGAACATGATGTTGTAATAATACTCACTAAGAAGTAACTTTGTCATCCCTTTATTCTGCCAAAGAATTTAGCAGTGACTGAACTGAGTTCTCTAGCATCTGACCTGTTGCTCATTCTATACCCTAAGTCATCCTTCTTTCAGCCTTTCTTCATATAACATTTTTTTCTAAACCTCTACCTGGATTTTCTCTAGTTGCCACATACTTGAAGTTTCATCATCTTCATTAACATGCTTGCACTACCTCCCATTATGTTGACATCTGCAAAGATAATAACCATGCTTTCTGTCCTGTCTTCTGTGTCATTAATGAAAAATACTGACTAGTTCTGAACACAGGATTGTTCCATCAATTTAATCATCATTCAAATACAGATTCCAGTTGTTTATAGATAAGTTTTGATCAGAACTCAAACATCACTGAGCTATGACTTGTTAGGAGTTAAGTAGCATAAGTATTAATAAAAAGACATGGCATATATTCTTTGGAATTTATGTTTAAATGTGTTGAAACATACACACAAATTTTCATGTTAGTTACAAACAAATACCAATCAATATTTTGGTTTCTATGTACAATGAATAAATATCTTGAGATATATCGTGCTATCATGAAAGTTTTCAAGATAGGAATGTAATCAGCAATTTAGAAGATGGGTGGTCAAATCTTTTCCGTATGGAAAAGAAAAAAAAATGGTTTTGTTTTTCATATGTTTTTTTTATAGTTACTTCCTCCTCAAAATATACATCAAACGCTAGAAATGTAAGATCTTTTACATCTCCAACCAACATGCCTGAACTCTGCCTTCCAACCTCTGATTTTGAAAAACAAACTCTAGAACTGAGAGAAATGTTAGTTTCAAGAGCCAATGTTATGTTCCTTGTGCTTACACTTCCAGAAAGAAGTGTTTGTATGGCAGCAATTTCTACAAGCTGTACTCTTAAGCTGCTGGTAGAAAAGCCTATGAAATTTACGTTTGCATGGAAAAACTGAACTGCTTGATTTGGTCTTGATTTACTGTTGATCTGGAAGAAAGTATAGTTGACAAAAAATGTTAGTCTTTTAAGCTATTAATTCTTCCACAGATTAGTCATCAAAACAATCTTTGAACTGTCTTTGCAAAAAAAGAAATCCTCAATACTAAAAAATTACAGCAAAAGGGGAACGAGTATCTTAATGTGTAGTGCTTTTAATGGCTATATCTTGTGATCTTCCTGTTTGCACAGTGGCTGCATTCCAACCACATAAATGTAATAAAAACAACCTGGACACCACCCTTAAAGGAACTGAACTCCTATGGTAAAAAATGAAAGTTCTGTAGTCAGAATTTTTTAAGCATGGAAAGGAAAGCATAACATTGAATCGTGGAGTGGTTTGGGATGGAAGGGACATTTCAAAATCTAGTCCAAGCCCCCTGCTGTGGGTGGGGATATCCTTCATTAGATCAGGTTGCTGAAAACCCCATCCAGCCCACTTCCAGGCATGAGGCATCTGCAGCTTCCCTAGGCAAACTGTTCCAGTGTCGCACCACTGGCATTGTGGAAGATTTCTTCCTTATGTCTCAAGTTAAAAAATCTTGCCCCTTGTTCTGTCACTACAGTCCTTGGTAAAAAGTCTCCATCTTTCTTACAAAGCCCCCTTGAAGTATTGAAAGGCCAGGAGACCTCCTTGGATGGATAAGGAGCTGCTGAGGAAAATTCGAAGGAAAAAAGAGGCTTATGAAAGGTGGAAGCAAGGACAGACATCCTGGGAAGAATACAGGGATGTTGGCTGGGAAGCTAGGGACCAGGTTAGGAAAGCTAAGGCCCACTTAGAACTAAACTTGGCTAGCAATGTTAAGGATAACAGGAAGGGATTCTATAGGTACATTGCAAACAAAAGACAGACTAGGAACAAACAACGTGGGCCCCCTCCGGAAGCTATCGGGAGAACTGGCTACTCTGGATTTGGAGAAGGCTGAGAAGAATGACTTCTTTGCCTCAGTCTTCACCAGCAAATGCTCTGAACACACCACCCAAGTCCTGGAAAGCAGACACAGGGACTGTGAGAATGAAGACCCTGGGCCCACTGTAGGAGAGGATCTGGTTTGAGACCATCTTAAGAACCTAAACGCATACAAGTCCATGGGACCGTATGAAATCCATCCGCGGGTCCTGAAGGAGCTGGCACATGAGGTTGCTAAGCCACTGTCCATCATATTTGAAATATCATGGCAGTCAGGTGAAGTTCCCGACGACTGGAAAAAGGGAAATATAACCCCCATTTTCAAGAAGGAGAAAATGGATGAGCCGGGGAACTACAGACCAGTCAGTCTCACCTCTGTGCCTGGCAAAATCTTGGAGCAGTTTCTCCTGGAAGGCATGCTGAGGCACATGAAAAACAACAAGGTGCTTGGTGACAGCCAGCATGGCTTCACTAAGGGGAAATCCTGCCACACCAATCTGGTGGCCTTCTATGATGGGGCTAAGGAACTGATGGACAGGGGTAGAGCAGTTGATGTCATCTACCTGGACTTGTCCAAAGCATTTGACACTGTCTCACATGACATCCTTGTCTCTAAATTGGAGAGACATCAATTTGATAGGTGGACTACTAGGTGGAAAAAGAACTGGCTGGATGGCCACACACAAAGAGTTGTGCTCAATGTCCAGCTGGAGACCAGTAAGGAGTGGTGTCCCTCAGGGATTGGTGTTGGGACCCATCTTGTTCAACATCTTTGTGGGTGACATGGACAGTGGGATTGAGTGCACCCTCAGCAAGTTTGCCAATGACACCAAGCTGTGTGGTTCGGTTGATACGTTGGAGGGAAGGAATGCCATCCAGAGGGACCTTGACACGCTTGTGAGGTGGGCTGATGCCAACCTGATGAAGTTTAGCCATGCCAAGTGCAAGGTCCTACAGCTGTGTGGGAGCAATCTCAGGCACAGCTCCAGTTCGGGCAGAGAAGAGATTGAGAGCAGCCCTGCGGAGGAGGACTTGGGGGTGATGGACGATGAGAAAATGAGCATGAGCTGGCTTCAGTGCGTGCTTACAGGCCAGAAAGCCAACTGTATCCTGGGCTGCATCAATTAGGGAGCATGACCAGCAGGTCAAAGGAGGTGATCCTGCCCCTCTTCTCTGCTCTTGTGAGTCCTTACGTGGAGTATTGTGTGCAGTTCTGGTGTCCATAACATAAAAAGGACATGGAACTGTTGGAACAAGTGCAGAGGAGGGCCACGAGGATGATCAGGGGACTGCAGCACCTCCCATATGAAGATAGGCTGAGAAAGTCGGGGTTGTTCAGTCTGGAGAAGAGAAGGCTGTGTGGAGACCTCAGAGCAGCCTTCCAATATCTGAAGGGGGGCTATAGGGATGCTGGGGATGGACTCTTCATGAGGGACAGTAGTGGTAGTACAAGGGGTAATGGGTTCAAACTTAAACAGGGGAAGTTTAGATTGGATATGAGGAAGAAATTCTTTCCTGTAAGGGTGGTGAGGCACTGGACTGGGTTGCCCAGGGAAGTTGTGAATGCTCCATTGCTGGTGGTATTCAAGGCCAGGTTGGACAGAGCCTTGGGTGGCATGGTTTAGTGTGAGGTGTCCCTGCCCATGGCAGGGGTGTTGGAACTAGATGATCTTAAGGTCCTTTCCAACCCTAACTATTCTATGATTCTATAATAAGGTCTCCCCAGAGCCTTTTCTTGTTCAGGCTGAACAACCCCAACTCTCTCAGCCTTTCTTCATAGGAGAGGTGTTAGAGCTCTCTGGCCTTTTTTGTGGCCCTTCTCTAGACCCCCTCCAACAGGTCCAGTGTAGTACTGAGGACCTCAGAGCTGGGTGCAGTACTCCAGGTAGGATCTCAGAGCAGAGCAGAGGGTAAGAATCACCTCCCTCAGCCTGCTGGTGGCACTTCTTTTTATGCAGCCCAGGGTAAGATTGGCTTTCTGGGTGGCAAGTGCATATTGCCAGTTTATGTCCGATTTTTCATCCACCAGTATCCTCAGGTCATTCTCGGCAAGCTGCTCTCAATCCCTTCATTCCCCAGCCTGTGTTGATATTGGGGATTTGCCCAGGTGCAGGGCCTCATGCTTTGCTTTACTGAATTTCCTGAGATTCACGTTGGCCCACTCCTCAAGCCTTTCAAGGTCTCTCTGAATGGTATCCTTTCTCTCCACCAGATCAACTGCTCCGCTCAGCTTGCTGTCATCTGCAAACTTGCTGAGAGTGCACTCAATCCTACTGGCTCTGTCACTGAAGAAAGTCAGTCGTATTGGTCCCAGTATAGGCCTTTGAGGGATGTCATAATGTAGAAATACAGGTGCACAAAATGCAATTTCTTGGGAGCAACATAAGGAATAGAATATTATAATAATAGTGTTACAGCATCTAGAAGTGATTAATATAGCATTATATCATGAGTAAAAACATTGAAGACTTACATAAAAAACTGTCACAGTTTTGAGGAGAATATCTGAATTTGAAGCTTAAATGGAGTTCAGAAGTTCTTCTCAACGCTTACAAATTTTTGAAAAAAGATACTAAGTAGAAAACCCAACCTTCCCAAAGGTCCCTTATATCTCAAGGCACACAGTTACTTTTACTGCTGTAAAAACGGATGAATGGGTTTTTTTCCGCCTTTCAGAAGACGCAGTTCAATTGTTTTTCAGTGATAAAAGTAATTTCTAAATGACCCCACATTCCCTTGATACGTATCTACCAAGCAAATTAGAACAAATATAGTTAAATTCAGATGGAAGTTGGAGCACCTTGTTGCCTCTGGGTCCTAATAGTTGTATTCAAATTCACTGAAGTCTATGCTGAGTTAGATTCTGCTTGACCTCAGCTCACGCTGGGGTGTTCAAACCTCAGCTGTCCACTGGAAATACTGCAACAGTGAAATATAACAGATGAGACTTAATTTACATTCTTAATCTGTTTGGCAGGGTTAAATCTGTAAGGAGAATGAGGCAGTATGTCTTGTTCTTTATTATTTTATCAATTACTGTGCAGTGGCATGTTGGATACTAACCCAGATAGTAATCCACTAATCCTTGGATGGAAATCTTTATTTTATATTCTAGCTATAAAGAAGTTGTATACTGCAGCTGACAGCTAAATATTTGTTTAGTATATCTTGCATACTCTATTCAGAATAAAGGACCTATATACAGTGAGACTAGTCACAGTTTTACCTTATCTCATTTTGTATATTAAGACTTTTACTGTGTTTATATCTGCTTCAACCAAAAGAAGAGTTGGCTTTTATATTTTACCTGCTTTGGTGAATTCAAATATTTTTTTTTCCAGTTTATCCATCTAGCAGTGAAAATTTAAGCTATTCTGCTTTAATTCTAAGTAAATTGTATATATTTATGCAAAGAATACTAAGAGAAGCAATATGGGAATAAAGGTGCTAATAAGTAATTGAGTAAAAATAGTTCTGTCTTAGCAAGAATTTAAAAATAGTTGCTCATTGCTTTCCCCATCTAAGTAAAAATCAAATGTTTATAACGCATCCTATAGATAGCAAATTCAGAATTTACTCCAGATGGATTCATTCCTTTTTTCCTTGTTAGCCCATGCATCTGCGAATGTGTATACACAGATGTTCTTATAAAATCGGCAAAATACATATTAAAACTTCAGAAGCTT
>CM029920.1:15715000-15745000 GCA_017639245.1 Myiopsitta monachus
CATATTGTTATATATAATACATTATGTTTTATTTTTTTCCCATTCAGTCTGTTTTTTTCTGTGGTGAATACATGTTGTTAGAAGATGTCTTGTATGGTCTTAATCTTTGTTGTGTACTATTTTTTATAGTCTTAAGTTATAATGAAAAAAAAAAAAAAGTAGGAACCAAACATAAAAGGTCTAGTAAAGCCAAAAATTAATTTCATATTGATTTAAAGTGATCTAGGTGAGTTTTTACACTGAAAACAAAGATATAGCAATTGTAGTCCATGGTATTTATTTTCAGTCAAACCAAAGTTACATATAATTCTGCCTCTGCTTATACGGGATATTAACACTAACAATACACTCCCTTTGGAAGACTTGCACAGGCCAAATTGTTGGAATGCTGGTTTTCTTGACAACTCCAAACCCAAAAATATGATAATGCGTTATGGTGTAGTTGAAAATAGCATAGTCAGATGTTTGCTTAAAACCTAGAAACTTTACGTGTTGCTTTTCATGTGCTGTGCCAAGTCTTGATAATACTTTTTCCCCCAACCAAGGGACCTCATAACCTGATTATGGTTATTGCTTTACAAACAGTTTTTGACAGAAGGTGGCTGCTAGAGCTTAACATATGTACCAGTTCCATGTGATGGTCCTGGTTCTTGCAAACTAAGCTCATCATTTATTCTTTGCTGAAGTCAGCAAATAGACTTAAAGATATACACAGTCATCTATCACGCCAAATAAAAGGACATAACGGCTTTCGAAAGGGTTTTCCCACTTACCCAAAAGGCTTTCTGAAAGCTTCTACCTCTGCAAAAGAAAAAAAAAAAAAGAAAAAAAAAACAAAAGTGAAAGAAATTAGAACAATTATGGCAGATTGCATGAATTGTGAGAACGTCACAGTAACTGCTACTTTTCATTACGTTTGTCTTTGGGTCATGATCAACAGAAAGCTTAATTACAGCAGTAATAACATCAAGAGAAGGACCCACCTTGTAAGCGGTTGTTTTCAGTCAATCAGTCGTCAAAGATTCTGATGTGGGGAATACCTGAAAGGGAATGCTGGGTGTTTTGAGTGCATGTTCAAGAGACTTTGATGGACTGGAAGTAAATGTGGTAATTGTTACCATCAGGAAGGTGGCCTAAGACTACAATGCTAAAGTATGCATACCTCAGTTACAAAACTTTTGAAAGGAAGTCTCAGCCACAGAATGCATATACCTGTAGAGTTTTGCATGGGTTTTATATAAATACAATTTAAAAAAAAATAGCTGCTTGCACATTATACCAGAAAAACCTCCAAAACTGCAATTGCTTTGAAAATAGATTTTAGGTTTTTTGGAGTTTTCTGAGATGCTTGGTCTGTATTTTGATAATTGTGCATATTATGTAAAAATGTTGGTGGACCCATAAATGACCAGACTTTTTCTAAGAAAAATGTTGCTTTAATGCATTTCATGAATTTTTACTCTTATATCATTGCTTGCTAGTAATAGCAAATCTGCTTTTCTGCATCTGCTTTGCGTAGCTATTGTAAGGCTTTGAACTAATGTATGTATTTATTGCTTGAACTTCTGTGCATACCTTATAAAGCATAATGTCTGACAATTTAAATGGCTCATGTATTCTTGCTTCTATCATAAGCCGAGGACGGGGATTATGATCTTTTGTATACAGCAAATTTTAACTCTAGCACAAACATCTGTTTATGTATTGGTGGTTTATTTATCCTGTTTTATTTATCTTTTTTGAGGTAAACTAATTTTGATACTTTTCATTACCGTGTACTGTGTTCATACCTTGAATTCTCTGACGTTAGAAGTCATGGTTGAGAATTGTAACAGCTGTTATTCGTTCTGTATTCATGGCTTTCACTGCTGAATAAAATAAAGGACCAAACCTAGGATTTGAAAGAAAACTGTCTACCTCTAACACCAGGGAGTTATCAGATTTTATTTTACATAGTTTTAGTCTACAAAGTCACAATTGCTTAAACCTATTGGGCTTAAGGCTTATATTCTGTGTGGTTGAATTCATGGCACAGTTGTACTGTTTGAAAATCAATTAAAGTTTCATGTGAGTGTTACAAGTACTTGGTAGAATTACCACTAACTGGGTTTTCTTTAGATAAAGCAGAGATGGGGAAACTGTCATCAGCATTCTGTGTCTACAGCTGATTAACTTCATAAGAACGCATTTCTTTCTTTGTGATTAGAGAATCCAGGCACAGTCAGCTAGGATCAGAGCTACTGAACTGCGCTTAGGATAAACCAGCCTGGACTCAAATGTTCTGGGTCCTCCATAGGCTGATTTACAAATGTCCTCAAATTGGGCATTCACAATTTGGGTATTTATTTTTTTTTAAATCATTGTTATTATTTTGCCTGCACACTCTAACAATAATGTGCATTCTGGAAGGGTGGCTTTATTATTGCTCTAAGGCTATTAACCAGCTCATTTTGCCCTTGTTATTTCAAGAATTAAATCACTATGGAGGGGTTTTCTCCGTTAAATTTGGCATACTTAGCAAAAAAAAGGATGTATATTTTACTATAGAATGGATGTATGACCAGTGTTTTCACTGCTGATGGATGTAAAAATGTATATGAAACCATTTCATTCACTTGCTTCCGTTTCTGGAGTATAAATAAAAAAAAAAAGTATAATTCTTTTTGATCCATTTATAACCCACAGGGTTTTATTCTTTCCAGGAAGAATCTTCTTCCACCTTAAAGAGCTTGCTGTGGCTCCCTTATGTAGGGCTTGGGATACAGGAAGCATACCTAGTTTTATCAAAAAAAAAAAAAATGGAAAAAACCCAAACCATCAATAACAGCACATATTGTTGTGTGTGTTATTTTGCAAGATACAGCTCATTACTAAAAACCTGAGGAGAATTTATTATGCTGCTTTTTGACAGCGTTATTTAATGGAAAACTTGATTGTTAAGTAATCCCTTATAAGGCATTTTTGGTTTTTATATTGGGTTTGGGTTTTTTTGATGATTGGTTTTGGAAAGCAATGGATGGAAATGTAACTAATCAGCTGTGTTGTGTGATTTACCCACTCAAAATTTCTGCATGTATTCATTTGCATGTGTGTCCACTACTCACTGACTTGTTCAAAATGCTGGTTGCTACAGTTGAGCAGCACATAACAGACTCTGCCTTGTGCCTCTGGCTTGTCTAAAGATACTTTTTTAAAAACTTTCAGGGAAGTGGTGTTTGTTGGGTTCTTTCAAAGTCATGGTCAATATTAGAATTAGGTCCTAAGGTACTTAGGTCTGAAGAGTTTCATATTGAATCATAGAATCACAGAATGGTTTGGGTTGGAAGCGACCTTAAAGATCATCTTCCAACCCCCCTGCCATGGGCCAGGACACCTGCCACTAGACCAGGTTTCTCAGAATGCTTTAATATCTCTTAAGTAAGTTCTCAGAACAGCACTTGTATATTGACTTTAAATAAATGCCTGTAAAAGCACACTTTCTATGTAACTTTCCCATAAATAAATCTGTAAAATTTCAAAATGCACATTGGATACAGGTCAGTGCAGTTATAGAAGTCCTATCTATATGCTAGAAAATATTTTCCTTCAACACTTCCACAAAGCAGAAAAATAATGGCATGTCCTAACCAGGATGCTTACTTATTAAGAAGCTGAGTAGTGCTGTTATTAGATCAAATGAAAGCCATGTCTAAGCATGTGGAAGATTTTTGATCCTAATGGATATATCTGGCTGTAGATACATGCCATTAAAATGCTTCCCTTTTTTTAACTTTTTTTTTAAAGAGCAAAGGTATGTATATATATGTATTTATATTTCAGAGCTCAAATGTTGCATTAGAAACCTGCATTTGCAAAAAGCCACTAACAAGCATGTGGGAAGGAAATGAAAACTTCAACTAGTCCGACTGTGTTTGAAGACCGTGGTGAATCTCTGTGTGATATGCAGACAGAGGATGCAGCATTATGGACCCGTTACTCAAATTGTGTCAGTCTTCAGTTGCTTCTACAGCCCTGTTGATACAGTCCTGAGGTTAAAGCTGCTATAGGTTATATTCTCACTGTAAGGAAGTAAAGTTCTCTGTGGCACTTGTTTATTTTGTGTTCTCCTGGCAATTTCTATGCAGAAGAGTGGTATTTTTACTGCATTCTGGGCATTCCTTAGTGGAAAACGGGACAGCAGAGCCTGGGCCTGAGATTTATTACAGATTTATGATGTTTACAGGGCAGAAAACTCAAGGGGAATCGATGGAAAATTGGCCATATATCCCATTAAAAGTATAAATGATAATCAGGGAATGTATGTGAGATCCTAAATCCTTTCACAATCAAAGAAAAAGACCCCAAAGTCAACAGCTTCAGAAGTCAAAAAATTATAATAGTTTTTGTCCATTGAGTAACCAAGCAGTAACAATAGGGGATGCATTTATTGTTACAGTCTAATATAACACCCTACACCTGAAACATCAGTAAAATCTGTGGAAACTATTCATGCAGATCAAAAGCAGTGTGGCTCTAAATAATTTCAGTGAATGTTCTTTATTTAGGTAAGATTTTTAAAGACCTCTGAAGGTAAACAATCTTGTAGTATGTAGCCAACTAAGCTAGGAGGTCAACTAACAGAGCAAAGTGAAGTTTACCTCCCATAGTATAGCCATAGTCCGCAGCTATATGAAAGAAAGCGCCTTAGCTCAGAATGCAGAAATCAGAAGTCCTGTGAGAAAATTGGAACAAAATATTACTGAAGGTTAAAAGCATTTTAAGTTGCTGCATCAAAGGCTAATATTCTCATTAGATTCTGCCTGTGTCAAATCAAAGCCGAAACAGAAATAAAAGGTAAAATTTCTTCTTTTTTTAATACCACTTTTATTAATAATTGTGTGGTCATCAGCTTTTCAGCAGGTTCTTCTGGATTCCAGACTGTCTGAGGTCTAGAATATTTCTAACAGGTAGCTGAGTTCAGGTGGTATTTTCCAGAGTCTACAGTACTGATATTTTGTTCACATTTTTACAGTAAATCTCTGACAAGACAAAAAAAAAAAAACAACAACCAAACCTTAGGCTGTAATGTTTTGTATGCTTTAAATTTTTTAATGAAATTTCATTTTTCGTATGAACATTGTCATGTTACCTCATTTTTCACCTTAGTCCCTATCAAACTGAGATTATATCCTTTTTAATACAGTGCGCATTAACAACTGTATCTATCTCTGTGTGTATATATATATAAAAGTAGCTTGCTAGTAACTGTTTTGTGTGGGTGTAAATCAAAACAAGATCAAGCAACAATGTCTAGCTTTATGGTTCATTTTGTACTGCAGTAGCATCTTTCCTATCTTTAAACAAGTCTTGTACTGAGAAAAGAAAAACAGATTAAGATTTTCAAGGTCTTTCTGTTGATTCCTTTTGTTATATTATTTCTCTCCTGTACAATGAATAGTTAGATCCAGTGTGGTGTAGAGGGGAAACCTGTACTTCACAGAACAGCCAGATCTATGGACTTTATTTCAGGATTGTTTTTTTGTTTATTATGCAAGAATATAGGACAGGCGTTGAAATTAAATATTTATGTCATACACACGTCTTTATCCTATTTTTATTTTCTCATGTTAGTAATAACCCCAGAGTTTTAGAAAAGGAAGGGTACTGCAGTATCATCACTACTGCAGAGCCCACAGTTTATCACCTACAGGTAAATTTCTATATCACACTGAAACATGGGTAGTTAATGAGATCCAGTAAATGCTGGAGTGGCATTTATGGCCACTGAATACTGGAATCCTGGGGCAGTGGTAGCAGTTCTCCAGCCACCAGTTGTACCCTCCATTTGGCTTCACGGAATCGTTCCTACATAGATTTTCTTCTGGATAACTCCTTTTTTATATTTCTGCCATTTTGTTTATTTAAATATGTGCTCTCATTTAAATAAGGGGGGAGGGAGGAGGAGGAACGTATAAGAAGTTCTCTATATGAAGTGTAAAGCAACTGAAATCCGGTAAGGTTTTTATCTCAAGACTTTTTCTTTTTTTCCCGTGTTTGTGTTATTTAAGAAGCCACTCCAAGTTCCACTGTGAGGTAATTTTTATGCTTGACAGGCCAATTAATGCAATTTTATTGTTGGGAAGTGGATACATGTTACTCAAAATCAGTAGTAATCCTTTTAGAATTTAATTCAACTTTTATGTTCTTTAAGGTAAGAAATACTTTAATAACATTATCTCATTGATGTGTAACACAGACTGTCTAATGTGCTGATTTCTAGTAATTATCATAAAACAGCATGCCCAGTTGCAGCGTTAATTCAGAATGGATATGAGCTAGCATATCTCTCCTCCCTCTTTCAGGAGGTGGGATACTTGTTCAATTAATCAGATGGGAAGAGACAGCAGATTGAATAATTTCAAATAGTAGAAGAAAGCTGTAAAGTCCAGTGGAGAAGGAAAGCCAGATCTCTGAGACCACCATAGGATGGAAAAATCAGAAGCGGCATTCGAAGATGAGTAAAGTCAGTAGGACCAATTAATTAAGACAATGAACCGTAAGAAAAATCATTTATTTGAGAGCCTGCAAAGAAAAGAAAAAATTATCACATTGTAAGCTTTTGCTTTACTCTTCACATTATATTATCATATTCATGAAAATGTTTCAGGAAGGAAATTCTGGAATTCTCAATTAAAAAAAGCTTATATTTTCATAATCTTTTCTTCAGATGTCAGGTAAGTTACTGAGAATTACAGTGTGTTCCAAAAGCTAGAGAGAGCATGAAGCAACCTATAAAACCAATGTATCTCTTGAAACTAGTTGGGTGTTATTGAGGGTTTGGGAGGTGACAGCATCTCACCCTGCCCCACGACCTGCTGTATCAACACTCTTCACCCATGCATAGACGGGCCATAGAGAAAAACTTATTTTTTTTCCTTAACCCCACAGCGTAAGTTAGAATGGGAAATTCGGATGTTGACAACACATCACACATTCACAGGAGTACTGGCTAAATGTGAGCAGTATACTCTCTTTTCTCATGCAATTAAGTTTTGAAACAGTGTTTAATCTGTTCTTCGGTGAGTTTGATTACCTGATGTTTATCATCATGAACAAAAGCTAAAGCTTTACAAGCACAGAGGTACTATGAAAAATTAAAATTATCTATCGTGGCATTTTTGAACTGCTGAATGTTGTAATTCATGCGCTGTGACTCTGCATGTTCAGTTCTGTATTATTTTTTATGCTTGCCACTCTGTACTCATAAATTCATACATAAAGATGAATCTGCAGCACTTTGTCAAATGAAATTATCTACCAACAAAAGCAATAACAGGATCTTCAGCACAGCATAAACAAGCATGCAGAACCACACATTTCATCTAAAATACCCATTGCCAACACAGTTGCACACTTAAGCACAAGGAGAGGAATTCCTTTCCTCAGCCGCTTCAGCTGACTCTCAAAACTGCCTCTGAAAAGCCTTTCCTGGCCATTACAGAAACAAAGTCAGCTTGAGCAGGCAAGAAGTGAGAACTAAGTAGAACTGAGATGGCAATTTTGTTTCCTATGCAAAAAACCTCACTAAAAACTATTTCTAAAGCCCACCTTTGTCAAATACTATCTGAATTTGAGTGGCCTTGCTTTTCCCTCAGCAACTCACTGGTTTATTTCCCTCAGTTATTTTGATGCTTTTCTTCCCTGGCTCTTCCAGGACTACTGATCAGCACAGCCTTCTGCTGACTGCTGAGAAGAGCCATTTGCCTACTCATTGACCTATACATGGGGCTGATGGAGTCCTGAGCAACACTCAAACTGCTTGTTCTAAAGGTGCTTATTTTAATAGCGAGTAAAATACAAACTGCAATTTTGACTGGGCAGGCTGGGGGCAAGGACTGGGGTGAGGGGAAGACAAGAAGAATGTAATTCCTGCCAAGCAAGGCCTTGAGATGTGCTGAAAGTTAGTTTGACTTAGGCGAACTGCTGACTATCACTTTAATAAACTCATACATGAGGCAAATTCTGCTTTCTTACAAGTTTTGTTATGAAAGGTTCACACATCTTTGTGTGAAATAAAAGTATGATGTTAATCAACACCTCCTAGTCATTAGCATGCACATTCTATATATAACTTTGTGCAGCGAGATCATAACAGCTCTTTTCTCTTTCATGCAAACAGAAATTCTATCACTAATACATTTTCTGCTTGAAAAATGCAATGAAAAAATCAGAAGGATTTTTTCTTGATCCAGTGGTATTCAGTTAATCAGACCAAGTGATAGCAAAGTAGGTGCAGAATGGCAAGAAAACATTAAGCACAGTGGAATGAGTGGACAAAGGCTGCATATCATTTTTCCCTTTACCTTTTCCAATCTTTGCATCCAGCATAATTGGGGGAGTATCCTCCTATAGAGGAAAAAACTAGTGAATAGAGCATTAGGAAGAGCACGATCTAGATCCTCAAGTTGTAGTAAATCTGTATTGTGTAAACGTAGATATTGAAGACACATTCACAAACATATGAGAAATCTACACCAGAAGTGGTGGTAAGGTAAAGGGGGGTTTTATTAGCTGTGGTTGGTTTTCTTTGGATTACACAGCTTTGTTTTATTTATTATATTTTTTATTGTATTGAGGATTCACTTTTTAACTGTATATTCACAACTACCTCATGATTGTCACATTTTTAACTTTTCAGTTGCTCAACGTTAATTTCTTCCATTAAACTTTGCTTAGAAAAGAAAGTTAAAAAAAAATCATAAGAAAGACTATTTCATAGAATCATAAATGGTTTGGATTGGAAGGGATCTTAAAGCTCATCTGATTCCAACCCCCTGCCATGGGCAGGATACCTGCCGCTAGACCAGGCTTCTCAAAACTCCATCCAACCTGGCCTTGAGCACTGCCAGGGATGGGGCAGCCACAGCTTCTCTGGGCAACCTGCTCCAGTGCCTCACCACCTGCAGAGTAAAGAATTTCTTCCTAATATCTAATTTAAGTTTGGAAAGTGATTAACACTGCTTCTTCATTGAATGGGCAAGAAATGGAAAATGGCACCTTAGAGACAGTAATTTTTTAGTTTGAGCCCAATTAACTGCCCAGTAAGGCTGAAAATGAACATTCATGCCTACACAGACAGGTCCACCCCATGGCCTGGGAACTTGTGCTCATAGTCGTGCTGTTGTTCTCTTTGCTATGCAAGACAAACAACCTCATTTATAAGATGAGAGCATTACATGTGAAAATAAAACATTGTATCTGTTTGGGGGTTAGCCTACAGGATTATGTGGCTTTTAATCGCTGTTGTTCACCTGAGTTACCTGTTCAGAGAAACAAGGACCGCCTGTTGGAAGTGCAAATGGGCTCTCATGTGCATACGAGAAACTTAATGAGATGCCAAAGCTATAAGTTGGAGCAGATTCTGAGCATCAGAATTTGTGGCTATAACATGCCTGGGTGAAACATAGGTTCATGCTGATGACAGAAAATGGAATACGCAACTATGCTCACTAGTGAGCTATAAAACACTTATCTGGTGAAACACTGGAGCTACATTGTGAAACTCTTCTATACTGAACTTGTTTCACTTCAGCTGGAATAAACTCTCTTTAGAATCACCAAGATGGTCCATAAACACGGGGGGAGAAAGGAAGAGTGAAGGCTACATGCTTTTGAGTGCATTTTAAAGGGTACCATGTAGAATTTATGCACTGAAAATAGGATGTTAGCTAGTCAAGCAGAAAGAGCATGATGTCTGATCATATAGTCATCAGTTTCATTTTTCTTTACCAAAGTGCTTGTAGACTATCTGTCTGATCATCACCTGAGACCAGCTAATGCAAAAAATTAGTCTTTCACATATTCTAACTGCTTCTAGGCTCTCCTAAGCTACTTCTAGTGTTGAGTAACAGAGATAAATTCAGTCAACTAAACTATTTCTCAGTAGAGAATTTAAAAGTTGCTGGTGGCTGATAAATACTAGAGCATATTTTAACCAGGTAGCACATAAATCCCCTTTTCTATTAACCAGTTAAGAACAAAATGATCTTTTGTCTTATTGTAGTGATGAGTCAACAGAAGCAGCTTTGAATATGGGGAAAAACCTGTTAGGATAACACTGCTTGTACTCTGGTTTTCATTCCATTTGGTTTGCTTTCTCTGAATGCTTATGATTGATACTGTGTAGGAAAATACTGGCTGGAAAATTAAAGTCTAGGCAATTTTCCTCCTAAAGCTTTGGAGTAGCCCTCCAAAAACAGAGGATAAAAAAAAGGAAATGTTATATGTTGCCTCAGTAAAAGACTCCTTACTTGTTATTAAAATTGCACCCTCCAGAAGAGGTTTGGTTTAATCTCAGTCACCAAGCCATCTGTACTGCAGCCTAAAGCTCTGCCAGGCTGGGGTGCCACCCCATAGGAATTTTGCATGGCAGTGTCCATGGTGTCTGCTCAAGACAGGCAACCCTGTAACTACAATGGAACAGCTGCCTGGGAGAACTCACTCACTAGAAAACAGCTGAAGAACATTTTAAAAATAACAGCCGTTAGTTTGCTTTGGACACGTTTCTGTCACAACAAGATTGCTATTTAGCTAAGGCATCCCAAATCTATAGCACAACATCAGAAATTACTGTACAATGGACACAGTGTACATATGAAGACTTTGGCTCCATAATCTTTGGCTGAATGGCCCCTTGAGACCTTCGGAGTGGCAATTTCAACCACCTACCATGGTGGACACCTTGGAGAATAAAAATGATGGAGAAAAAAAAGGAGGGGGAGAAGGTTCCAGTCAGCCTGGAAGAGGACTGACTCATCCGTTCTTTTTACTGGTGCCTGAGGATAGAGTCCTCTGAACTATTTTTCTGGCAGAAGATTCCACAGCTCTGAAGATCAGACTTCTATTTGAGTACTATTTACTCCTTAATTAAGAATCAAGAAAGTCAGGTTTTAGTAGTACTAGGGACCTACTATTTATTGTTTGGAAAAAAATATGTGAAAACTCTCTGCTCCTAATCTGCAAAAATGTGTAACTATAACAAATAAATTGTTTCACGAACATGGAAACATGCTGAGCAAATAGATCAAATTTTAAATCAGCTTAGAAGCTATTTCAGTGCAAGGAATTTGTGTATTTGAAACTCTAAAATTCCCTGATCCCCCAGATCCCATTGATTTGCTCCCTTTCTGCGCCATGGTCCTTCTGCTGCTTGCATGATTTTATGATATTTAAAGTCTCCCTAGAGAAGATCAGTAGGCTCATTCTGCTGCAGATTGTGCAAACACTATGAAAAAACATTTCTCCAGAAGACTGTAGAGGCTTATAGACAACATATATAGATATGGTGATATAACAAGATATAACAAAACCCAGTACATGAAGCATTTACAAAGAGAAGTGATCTGGTCAAGGTCATCGGAAAGATTAGTGGCAGAAGCAGCAGTATCATCCAAGACACTGGACTGGGAATCAAGGTCTAATATCACTACATTGTAGTTGTTAAATCTCTTTATACACAGTATGACTTATATCCACAAATGCAAATGTATCAAAATCATTCCCACTCAGTTGTATTCTTCTTTGTAGATCAGGAAGTAGAAGCTATTGCCATGCACTCAACAGTATCAGTATTAATTGGTCCCATTTCATATTCTTTTTGTCTGACCAATGCAGCTTGACAGCCTCTAATGGGATTTTCGGATGCACACCATGGACTCTTAAGTGATCACTTTTTCTTCCCAAACATCCGAGTTCTCTCTTATTCAGACCTACTTCCACACTTTTCTGGTACCTTATTTCCAAACAAAGAATGAAATGCAAATTCTTTTTAATCTAATTTTTCCCTGCCAGTAATTGCAAAAACATGTAAATACATGAGCTAGTCTAACTAATGTTTTTCTCTAAATGCAACACTATTTCATTTACCCTTTTAAAACTTATTTTATACACCAAGCATTTTGTATTTAAAGACTACTAGGAAAATTTTACAAATTTAAAGACAAATTATTCTCTCCATTCCAGAAGTCATAACTAGTCCCTGTAGTTTTAACACATTACTGGTAGATGAGACTAATTATCAGGGATCCAGCAAGGACAGAGAATGTAGCTTGCTTGGTGAAAAGGGAATTTTGAAACAATCTACTGAATACCCCTTATCGTTAGGACTGACACCTTAGTTCTAGGATTACATATCTACATCCTTGATGGATATTCTCCACTGAGCAGAGACTGCCATTGCTCCAAAGTATAAACGTGTCTAAAACAGACTAAAAGCCTGCTATGAGTACCAATTGCAGTTCTAAATGGTGTTGAAAATCATAGAATCATAGAATAGTTAGGGTTGGAAAGGACCTTAAGATCATCTAGTTCCAACCCCCCTGCCAGGGGCAGGGACACCTCACACTAAACCATGCCACCCAAGGCTCTGTCCAACCTGGCCTTGAACACCAGCAGGGGTGGAGCATTCACAACTTCCCTGGGCAACCCAGTCCAGTGCCTCACCACCCGCGCAGTAAAGAATTTCTTCCTCATATCCAATCTAAACTTCCGACTGTTTAAGTTTGAACCCATTACCCCTTGTACTATCACTACTGTCCCTCATGAAGAGTCCCTCCCCAGCATCACTATAGGCACCCTTCAGATACTGGAAGGCTGCCCTGAGGTCTCCACGCAGCCTTTTCTTCTCCAGGCTAAACAGCCACAACTTTCTCAGCCTATCTTCATATGGGAGGTGCTGCAGTCGCCTCATCATCCTCGTGGCCCTCCTCTGCACTTGTTCCAATAGTTCCATGTCCTTTTTATGTTAAGGACACCAGAACTGCACACAATACTCCAAGTGAGGTCTCATGAGAGCAGAGTAGAGGGGCAGGATCACCTCCTTTAACCTGCTGGTCACACTCCTTTTGATGCAGGCCCAGGATACTGTTGGCTTTCTGGGCTGCAAGTGCACACTGACGGCTTGTGTTCATTTTCTCATCGACCAACATCCCAAAGTCCTTCTCCACAGGGCTGCTCTCAATCTCTTCTCTGCCCGAACTGGAGCTGTGCCTGGGATTGCTCCCACACAGCTGTAGGACCTTGCACTTGGCATGGCTAAACTTCATCAGGTTGGCATCAGCCCACCTCACAAGCGTGTCAAGGTCCCTCTGGATGGCATTCCTTCCCTCCAGTGTATCAACCGAACCACACAGCTTGGTGTCATTGGCAAACTTGCTGAGGGTGCACTCAATCCCACTGTCCATGTCACCCACAAAGATGTTGAACAAGACTGGTCCCAACACCAATCCCTGAGGGACACCACTCGTTACTGGTCTCCAGCTGGACATTGAGCACAACTCTTTGTGTGTGGCCATCCAGCCAGTTCTTTTTCCACCCAGTAGTCCACCTATCAAATTGATGTCTCTCCAATTTAGAGACAAGGATTTCATGTGAGACAGTGTCAAACGCTTTGCACAAGTCCAGGTAGATGACATCAACTGCTCTACCCCTGTCCATCAGTTCCTTAGCCCCATCACAGAAGGCCACCAGATTGGTGTGGCAGGATTTCCCCTTAGTGAAGCCATGCTGGCTGTCACCAAGCACCTTGTTGTTTTTCAGTGTGCTTCAGCATGCCTTCCAGGAGAAACTGCTCCAAGATTTTGCCAGGCACAGAAGTGAGACTGACTGCTCTGTAGTTCCCTGGCTCATCCATTTTCCCCTTCTTGAAAATGGGGGTTATATTTCCCTTTTTCCAGTCGTCGGGAACTTCACCTGACTGCCATGATATTTCAAATATGATGGACAGTGGCTTAGCAACCTCATGTGCCAGCTCCTTCAGGACCCGCGGATGGATTTCATACGGTCCCATGGACTTGTATGCGTTTAGGTTCCTCAGATGGTCTCGAATCAAGATCCTCTCCTACAGTGGTCCCAGGGTCTTCATTCTCACTGTCCCTGTGTCTGCTTTCCAGGACTTGAGTGGTGTGTTCAGAGCATTTGCTGGTGAAGACTGAGGCAAAGAAGTCATTCTTCTCAGCCTTCTCCAAATCCAGAGTAGCCAGTTCTCCCGATAGCTTCCAGAGGGGGCCCACGTTGTTTGTTCCTAGTCTGTCTTTTGTTTGCAATGTACCTATAGAATCCCTTCCTGTTATCCTTAACATTGCTAGCCAAGTTTAATTCTAAGTGGGCCTTAGCTTTCCTATCCTGCTCCCTAGCTTCCCAGACAACATCCCTGTATCATTCCCAGGCTGCTTGTCCTTGCTTCCACTTTTTATAAGCCTCTTTTTTCCTTCAAATTTTCCTCAGCAGCTCCTTATCCATTCAAGGCAGTCTCCTGGTCCTCCTGCTGCACTTCCTTCTTGTCGGGATGTATCGCTCCTGAGCTTGTAGTAGGTGATATTTGAATATCAACCAACAGTCTTGGACCCCCCTGCTGTCTAGGGCTATATCCCATGGAACTTACTAAGCAGGTTCCTGAAGAAGCCAAAGTCCTGCTCTCTTGAAGTCCAGGGCAGTGAGCTTGTTGCACGCTCTTCTCACTGTGCTGAGGATCTCAAATTTGACCATCTCATGATCACTGCAATCTCAAGACCATGAGAGGACCTGCCCAGGAGCCGGCAACTCAGCGGACATGAGCAGCTGACTCACAGAGGGTGGCACCAGGAGGAGCAGCATCAGCCCTGACTGGTTAAAAATCAGGTGTCAGGGAGCTTGAGCGACCAGGAGTGCCGGCAAGCCGGGGGAGGCCAGAGCAATCAATATTCTCATGAAGGTTTCTATATTTCTAAAAGTCCCGGTCATTGTAATGTATGAAACCAGCAGTACATTTACTGAATAAAATAGTCTTTCTTGACTGAGAATGGAGCAATGCAGTAGGCTTTAGGTTTTGATTGTTCACTCAGTACTACAGGATGTTTACAAGTAAATCTATATTCATATATGATGTTTATGCAGTACTCCATTGTCTGCTACATAATTAAAGAAAAAAAAGAATAAGTCAAATATTATTTTGGAAGGAGCTGAATTAAACAGGCACCATCACAAAGCCTTCTTGCTTGACTTTGTGAATGGTATACATTCATATACAAAAGCATCTCTGTGTTTTTGTAACATTTTATGTCTCATTTTTTGGCCTATCCAAAAGCCAAATCTAAATGTGTATTTGGCTAGATATAAGACTACATAGGCTCCACAAAATACTCATAAGGGCTGCTATAAAAATGTTCAGGCGTTCCTTTCGGAAGTGGGAAAACGCATATCCATTTAACTGGCTCTATATTTTAAACCACATAATCCCATTTTATCATAACTTCTACTCTGTATTATTTACTACATATTGAGCAAATGAATCTAAATGGCTGTGCCCTTACTCAGGTTTGTACCCTGCACTTTCACTAATAAAAGTTCAAATATCTTCTTGTAGGGATTGTCTTCAATGCCGTTGTACCTATTGTATGAAAACACTCTGGCAGACTTTGCTGAGGCTCTATCTCAATCTTAATTCTTTTCCCTAGCCTATGAATCCTATTTCTCTAACCTTTCTGAATAACTAAGATCATTGTATTGCTGTGGCACTCTGCTTGCCCTCAGCTGCACCTTCTCCATTTCTGTAATATCCTGTTTTATAATAAGGCGACCTGAACTGTGCCATTTTCTTAATATGGACTCATTAGTCTCTTGGACTGTGCTAGGATAATTTCCTCAAATTTCTATTGAATAATCATATCTATACTTTTCCAACATATTGTTTGCTTCTACCTCTTTTTTGGCTAATAAACACTACACAAATTAGCTCACACTTTTTCCACTTCTTAAAAGACCTTCTTTTCTCAAGTATAGCAATTTGGTTTACATCAGAGACAGGTGAAGGCCAATGTTTACATCCAGCTGGGAAAAAATGTTCCACAAATCTAAACCACTTTCCTTAAACTATAACCGGCAAAACACCTGCTGATCTTCGCAGTGCTTACATTACAAACCTTACACCTGCTCACTGAGGAAGTTGCCAAGTCACCAAACTATTACTAAATCACACTCGTACATATGACTTCTTAAAGTGAGCTAAAAGGGAAAAAAATCTGATCTCTTCAAATGGCAGTTTATTTTAATTGTATTTGAGCCCCACAAGGTGACACATTAGAAGTATGTATAAAGCATTTTACCAGATCAGGGTCTCCATAGATAATTGTGATGCTGAGATCAGAACAAGACTAGTAAACTGCTTAGTTGCAAAAGGTTTTGACATAAACCTCCAAAACTGGGATTGGAGTACCAATACAAACAGCTTAGAAGGTGAAAAATGTCTGCTAAAAATTGAGCAATGTCTTTTTGATATCTGAAATCCTGTATGTTGCATGTATTTTTGTAAGTCCTATATTTAAGAATTCAAAGCACATGGAAAAATAAATCCATGAATATTATAGTTCCACTGTCCGAGGGAGTAAAGGATTATTTCTACTACAAAGACCATTTTTATAGCCTTTACATTTCTCCTGTGAGGGGATTACAAACTGAGTTTTGAGGTGGAAATTGGTCATGTTATCCTTAAGAAAGGCCCAATGAAAATACCAAAGATATTTTAATTTCACACACTGTGTTTTAATTGGACAAAAATTAGAATAAGAGAACTTATGAAAATTCAGATCTGCAAAATGAGGAGTATGAAAATAAATAATTTGAAATATTTTTGCTCCTTATCCATGGTATCCTGTTTCAGGGTGTGGATCAACATGTAATAGTAATGGCAAAGTGGAAAGGAATTGTATAGTTTCTTCTCTATCCCAGGAAAAACACATTCCTTTTGCTGCCTCTAAGGAATAAGCTTGCATGTGCCAAGATGTTCATTGAGAAGGAAAGACCTTACAATATTAGATGGAGTCAACAGTATTATTAAACAGGAAAAGGAGAAGACAACATATTTGCTGCACAAGACCCCAGCTCGATGCCCAAGAGAACTCACAGATCCATATCTGCTAAAATTAAGCTTCTGCTTAAGCCATCCCAAAGCAGAAAAGCAGAAAGGCTGGACAGCATAAGTGCAACAACTATTAAATCTTCGTAGGCTTGAGAGCTATACCACCTTTCTGCTTCGGAGACTCTGTTGTGCTCTGAGGAATGGAATGGGTGTTAGATTTGGAATCCTGATTACATATTTTAAATTCTGTCGTTTAAAAAACATAAGCCTCAGCATTTTTCAATATATATCTTTAAGAGTTGTATGGCACAAAGCTTCTGCTGTATATTTTTTTACTTGCTAGTTTTAGCTGTTGATTTTTAATGTCTTATTTTTACATTTTGTTGCGTGGTTCCCCAAAATGCTAGTCAACATCAAAATATTTTGTAACTCATAACAGATAGAATATGGGTAGTGCCATGGAGATTATTCTGTGTAGCTTTTTGTTAGCAAACACAGGGAATATCAGCATGAGACAGATTGGATTGGGAATATCAGTTTGTAATTATAAATTATATTTAATTAAAAATTATAACAGATTAGCTATACCATTAATTTCTGTAATTCTCAGAATCACAACAAAAATATATTGGTGCATTACACTATCTTATCTTCCTATGTCCTGATTTGTTTAACGGCAGTTTGCATAAATTAACAGAATGCAGGAGAATCTCTGCAGGCACGAGGGAATTCAGAAGGCAAAATGATAGGGAATCACTTCATTTGCAACCCCACTATATTATCCATAAAGAAAATTATGCCCATGCTCTTCCCTTCTACTGACAGTGGAATTCTGTCACAGAGAGGTTGCCTTTAAGCAAGCAAGCAAGCTTGTGAATTAAAACCCCAAATTTATATCCATGTTCAGTAATAACAATAGGTATTAGAATATTTTTTTCAGAAAGCCTACTTTTTACCTTTTTTAAACCCTTTTAAGGCTTCTTTATGTTTATAATTCACAGGTTCTGTCATGGTTTGAGCCCAGCCGTAAGTCAGCCACACAGTTCGCTCACTCACTCTCCCCCCTCTTTTCTCCCCCTGCTCTCAGAGGGATGGGGAGGAGAATCAAAAGAATGTAACTCCTACGGGTTGAGATAAGAACAGTCCAGTAACTAAGATATAACACAAAACCACTACTGCTACCACCAATAATAATAATGGCAAGGGAAACAACAAGCGTGACATGCTGTGGTATGGAATACCTCTTCGGTCAGTTTGGGTCAGGTGTCCTGTCTCTGCTTCCTCCCGGCTTCCCCTCCTCCCTGGCAGAGCATAGGGCTCAGAAAGTCCTTGGTCAGAGTAAACGTTACTGAGCAGTAACTAAAACCATTGGTGTTATCAGCACTGTTCCCAGGCCAAAAGTCAAAAACACAGCACTGCACCAGCTACTAAGAAGGAGAAAAATGACTGCTACTGCTGAACCCAGGACAGTATCCACCACTTATTCTATACCATTCACATCATGCTCAGGTACCACATTTTCAATATACCATCACTCTTATCTCATCTATATACATATATATACATGCACAGAGAGAGAGAGAGAGAGAGAGAGAGATCATCCCTTAGTGCATGGACCAATCCCTGTAAAGCTGCTGAGTCCATCTGATGCATGATGCCGGGCTCCATCTCTTGTAAGACTTTCAGAGCAGGATAGGCTGTGTGCAGTGTTCACACTTGTGAATAACGTGGACAATAGTGTCCGTTGCTAAGTCCACCCCTCGATCATGAGTCCATCTGTATGCTACATCTCTGCCCTATGGCCTGAAGTGTCATGGGGCCACAAGGCTCAAAATAATTCACCTTCCCTTTCAGCAGTTTCTGCAGGTTGTCATTGGGTACTCCATACATCTGCTTTCCATCTCGGATGCTTCCAAAGCACTGGAGGGGCCCAGTGGTCTACATACTCGCCCATACTGTCCCACACACCCTGCCACTCATGACTGTCCAGCCTAGGGGAAAATCTCTTGGTCCTCCTACATCATCGTCTAACTCCAGACAAGGCCCAAACCTGACTCTGCTTAACTCTGGGGACCAGACATGGGTAGAACACACTCTGTATGTGTGCCAACATGGTGATCCCCCTCACAATCAGCAGGCAGGCCTCAAGGGTACCCAAAGGCCATTCAAAACCTTCTGAGATCTCAAATGACGCTGCTGTACTTGTTAGTGGGGCTGATGTAGCTCCTGTGCTTGCCGGCTCTCTCACCACCAGCTGCTCTTTGTCTGAATCCAGATCTTCCTCCTCTGCCTTGCTGGGAAGCGCTGCGTGGTCTCCTGCATCCTCCTGGGGCTCGGGCTCATGGGGCTTGGGGGCAGCTGCCGGGAGATGCTCTCGGTCGCCACAGGGCTGGGTTCAGCCACGGGGCTCGGCTCCTCCGCCGCCTCCTCCTGCTGCGAGGCAGCCGCTTCCTTCCCCTCCTCTACTGCCCTGACCTCCTCCACCTGCAGCCTCTCCCTCCTGGCCTCCTGGTCCCAGGGGCCACTCCCCCAGGCCGGTTCAGCCCCCAGCGGCTCCCAGGGCCTCTCCTCCTTGGCTCCCCGCAGCCTCACGAAGACTGAGGCAAGGACGAGGGCCAGGATGGTGAAGAGCAGCCGAACGGCCAGGTACAACTCCACAGCCACGTCCGTCCCCCCCTGCTGCCAGAGCCCGCCCATATTACAAGCCATTGCCATAAAGTACAATGAAACAAGAACCTTAGCCCAAGCCCCCCATCTGATAAACACTAAGACAGCAAATACTGGCTGTAAGTAAGGTGCGACATACTGAAACTATGAGATCAAGAGCAACAACTTTGAGAGCCAATAAATCAGCATTATGACAAGTGGCTATTAATCCTATCATTTTCTCAACCCTTAGTGCCTCACGCTGGGTGCTAAAAAGAACTGTTGTGGTTTAAGCCCAGCTGTAAATCAGCCACACAGTTCGCTCATTCACTCCCCACTCCTTTTCTTTCCCTGCTCCCGGAGGGATGGAGAGGAAAATCAAAAGTATGTAACTCCCACGGACTGAGACAAGAAGAGTCCAGCAACTAAGGTATAATACAAAACCACTACTGCTATCACCAATAATAATAACGGCAAGGGAAATAACAAGGGAAGAGAATACAATCACTCACCACCCGCCGACCGATACCCAGCCCAGTCCAGCAGTGATCTAACCCTTCTGTGTCCCTGTCCCCAGTTTTTATATCCTGGGCACGATGTGCTGTGGTATGGAATACCTCTTTGGTTAGTTTGGGTCAGGTGTCCTGTCTCTGCTTCGTCCCGGCTTCCCCTCCTCCCTGGCAGAGCATGAGGCTCAGAAAGCTCTTGGTCAGACTAAACATTTGAGCATTAACTAAAACCATTGGTGTTATCAGCACCGCTCCCAGGCCAAAAGTCAAAAACACAGCACTGCACCAACTACTAAGAAGGAGAAAAATGACTGCTACTGCTGAACCCAGGACAGGTCCATAGTTAAAAACAGAGTTTTGAATAGAAAATGAGATGAACTTCTGTTATTTACTACAAAGCAAATTTATTATGAGAAAAGTAAGAGCATATAATATAGATTAGGAGTCCACAGCTGAGAAATACCAAGCAGCAAGGGCAGAAACAACTAGGAGGATGTTAAGATGCACATCCCATTTTTTTCTTATGCTCATAAAATTAGCATCCAAATAAATTTCTACATTAACAGTCCTTGAAACATTCATCTTTAATGCCCTTTCCCACTGTGTTGTTGTTTTCTGCATCTGTTGGTGCATTTTTAGTGCCTCTGAAGTTTGATTGCATCTTCAGAGAAGTATCCCATCTGCAGGAGACCAGCAGCAAGGTCATGTACCTACACTGGCACAGTTTGTTCCACAAGGAGGTCTGGATGCAGGAATGTGCAAATCTATTGACAGGTCCACTGTTCCCGCCATGTGATAGTCAATGAGCCACTAAATGTTTCTGTGATAGCAATGGCTAATTAGCCACGTGGAGAAAAAGTTCAGTACAAAGCCACTAGCTTGACATCAGGGATGTTTGTTAAATCTCACTGCTCTGGGAGGACAAAAACTTTTATAAAGGTCCTTGGAATTACTCACTTCAAGACTATAACCTCTGTTGTTCTGCTCTTAAGAAATTAACCTCAATACTGCTTTTTACTTTTTGCCTTTTTTTTTCTTTTCTAGTGGACCTCTTGGGAAGATGGCCATCTCGTGCATTCCATTTCCTCTTGTTCATCTCACTGCCACACTGACTTCATTTTTCACTGGTGTTCATAAAAATGACTTAGCATTAAAAAAAAATAAAGGAGAAAAAGAAAACCCCCTCTGACAGTGTCAGAGTTCATTTATGTCTTAGCTTTATATAGCTATAATCTAGCTTCTACAGAACAAGCTCCTTGAAGGCCTTCAAAGCTTAAATATCTGTATTTAGATCCTTATCTTCTTATTACTCAATATCCCCATCCATTGCACTTTGAGTGCTGGTTATGATTTGCCCTCATGTAAGACCCTTGGCACCTCATTCATTTTTTGACTAATGTGGTTTTCTTCATTGTTCTGACTACGCATTTTCGACTTCTTATTATAACTCAGATATCCATCCAGACAGAGTGAATTTGACAATTCACACCAAGGATTTTATCTTGATTTTTTTTTTCCTGAGGAATATCAGATTGAGTTGGACTTTCCTACCTGATAATAATGTGCAATGAATCAGCTAAGTAAAAAGTAGCTTACCTTGTCTTTTCTGACTGTCCAAGTTGGCCTCAAGGCTAAGAGGGAAGACTGTGGAACAACAGCTCAAAAGGAACCCCTATGTGAGACGAAGACACCAACTACTAAGGGGAACTGAAGGTGTATGTTGAAGATGTATATTGAAGCAGTTGTATAATAATCAGACACCAAATCAGTGCAGAGGACAACAAAATGGGCTAAGGTCAATAGAAAATACAGATTGATTTATTGATAGTTATGGTAGGGAAAAGACTCAAAAAAAAAAAAAAACTCCTGGGGACAGACAGCCAATGGATAATGTTGCTTTATTTGGTAGCAGATTATATTAATATACTCTACACATGGAAACTAACCTGGTTTTAGTAGGCTACCTGTGTACTAAGAGGCAAGCTGTATATTGATGTGAGTTGAGAAGCCAGCAAAAGGTTTCCTTTTTAATAAGGGAATGGACTACCCAGGAAACTATACACACTTGAGGTACATTAGCTCTTCATAAAAGTCATCCCAGTAGCTATGGCTATGTAAGAAAGAAGGCCAATGCCTCAAAAGGATTTCTATATGGTAAATAAAAGACAATGATCTCTTCGTGTTCCCTCACAAATACCACCCCTGTCTCTCCATACCCTTGCTGTTCTCAGGCACTTGTTAACTTAAAGAAAATCATTTGCTCAGGACTTTTACTGGATATATATATATCTGAGTCACTTCAAGTTTCTTGCAAATATGTCTCTTTGTGAGAGTTTTGACAAATATGATCTCATTCCCGCCCTTTTCCCGAATATAATATTCCTCTTCTTGGCACAAATTTAAGTAGTACTCTGACATGAGTTAAAATGCCATTGCTAGCATCTGTTTTTTGGTATATGCATTAAATATTCCTAATGCAAAAGGGACTTTTGTTGACATAGATCTTCTAACCTGTACAACAAACAACATAAACCACAGCTTTTAACAGAAATGAAATACTGACCCAAACAAAACATTGGTTACTTTTCTTAAAAAGTTCTGAGATTCGTAAAACACTGGGAAACACATCTTATTTCTCTCTCCTATTTCTTTCAGTAGAGTGTCATCATCATCATCATGGCTTGGCTTTGCGAACAAAGATTTGAGAAGGGATTTACCCACGCTTACTACAAGCGCACTGATGGCTAAAAAGGCCAACGCAGGATAGACAAGTCTGGTTGCAAAAAGCACAGTAGAAGGTCTCCTTAGGTGGTATAGGCAAGGCACAATTTTTTCTGCATTGTCTTTTCTCCTTGAGACTGATTCTGTGTGTGTGTGTGTGTGTGTGTGTGTGCCCGCGCGCGCATGTGCGTGTGTTCGGAAAAGAGACAGCAGCATTATGTATGGTGTGACTCCAAATCTCCCGATTGGAGGCCAGGGTGGACCACTGATAGTAGTCAATATGGCCAAGGCTAAGATATTGTTTCAGGGAGTCCTTCTATCTCCTCTTTGGGTCACTTCTCTTGTGGCAGCTGGTGGCAAGTTCACCGTAGAACACAATCTAAAGGGAGGCGGTAATCCTCCATCCTGGAGAATTGCCCTGCCCAGTGCAGCTGCGTTTTCAGCAACATGACCTCAATACTGGTGACCTCTGCCTGTTCAAGGACAGTAACATTAGACACGTAGTCAGTCCAGTGGATGTTTAGGATTGTACTGAGGCAGCGCTGATGAAAGCGTTCAAGGAGTCGCAGGGAATGGCGATAGATGACCCATGATTCAGACCCATATAAAAGAGTAGACAGTACAATGGCTCTATAGACACTAATTTTTGTACTTCTCTTCTGGTATTTATTACGCCAGACTCTTTTATGGAATTTTTCAAAGGCTCTGTATGCCTTTGCTATTCTGTTATCCATCTCTTTATCAATTGTGGCATCAGAGGAAATGATGCTTCCCAGGCAGCTAAACTGCTGGACTAACTTAAGCTCTGACTTGCCAATGGTGATGTGGGGATGATGGTAATCTTCTTGTGGTGCAGGCTGGTAAAGAACTACTGCCTTCTTCAAGCTGACTTCCAGCCCAAGAAAGCTCAGCCGCCTCTGCAAAGCAAGATTTTAAACGCTGCAGAGCTGCTTCTGTGTAGGTAATGAGGGTGGCATCATCAGCAAAAAAGCAGCTTGCGAACAAGGTGATTTAGGGTCTTGGTGTGGGCCTTCAGTCACCTTAGGTTGAATAGACTCCCATCGGCACGATATCGGATATAGATCCCGTTTTGTTCTTTAAAGCCTGCCATAGCCCTTTGAAGCATCATGCTGAAGAAGACTGTGAATGAAGTTGGTGCAAGAACAAAACCTTGTTTCACACCACTGGTTATTGGGAAGGGCTCAGAGAGTGCATTGCCATATCTGACTTGGCCTCGCTGATCCTCATGTAACAGAATAATAATTTTGAGAAACTTGGGGGGGGGGGGGGGTGTTCCTAAACATTCCAAGGTCTGCCACAGGCCTTTTCTACTCACAGTGTCAAAAGCTTTGGTAAGATCAGCGAAAGTTACATAGAGTCCCTTGTTCTGTTCTCTACACTTCTCTTGTGGTTGTCTGAGAACAAATACCACGTCTGTGGTACTTCTATTTGCTCTGAAACCACACTGACTTTCAGGTAGAAGCTCTTCTGCGATATCGGGTACTAATCTGTACAATAGTATTCTTGCAAGGATTTTTCCAGCAATGGAGAGCAGAGTTATACCTCGGTAGTTTGAGCAGTCTGACTTTGCTCCTTTTTTCTTGTACAAGGTGATAATGATTGCATCATGGAGATCTGGTGGTAGTTCACCTTGTTCCCAACAGCATACAACTAGCTCATGAAATTTAGCATGGAGTGCTTAACCTCAACTCTTCCAGATTTCGGGTGGGATCCTATCAATCCCAGCTGCCTTGCCAGTTTTCACCTGCTGAATGGCTTTAAGAGTCTCTCCCATGGTAGAGATTATATCCAATTCTTTTTTTTCACCAGTTGTTGTGAGATGTGCTGGATTCCTGAGCCTTGGACTACACTGTTAGCACTGAAGAGAGTTTGCAAGTGTTCAGACCATCGATTCAGGCTGGAAATTTTATCTGTGAGAAGCGTTTGGCCATCTTTACTGTGTAGACAACTTTGAACCTGGTATATGGGTCCATACATTGCTTTCAGAGCCTCATAGAACCCACTGTGGTCACCCAAATCTGTGCATAGTTGAGTCTTTTCTGCTAGGTTAAGCCACCACTTGTTCCGGATGTCACAGTTTCTGTTGGAGTTTACTGCATGCAAGACGAAAGGCTGCTTTTCTTACATGACAGGATGGCTGAGCGAGGTGTGCTTGGTGAGCAGATCTCTTTTTTGTCAACAATTCCTGGACTACCTGATTGTTTTCATCAAACCAGTCTTTGTTTTTTTTTTTGAGGAGAACCCTCAGGATACTTTGGAAGACTGCAGGATGCTATTTTTTATATTTTGCCAAAGCACTTCAGGAGAAGAGTCTGTGGGATGGTCTTTAAGCCTAGTTTGAAGGTTTGCCTGAAAACTGTCTCTCACTGCAGCTGTTTGAAGATTGTTAACTTTGAGCCTCCTCCTCAAAATGCCACCCCTCTTATGTTTGGGCTTAAAGTGGAGGTTAATTTTGCAAAGCACAAGGCGATAGTCTGTTTGCCGTTCTGCATCAGGCATCACTCGGGTGTGTTGGACATCACAAACATTTCTCTGGCACACTAAGACATAGTCAATGAGGTGCCAGTGTTTAGATAGAGGATGCATCCATGTTGTCTTCAGGCTATCTTTCTGCTGGAAAATAGTGTTGGTGATGGTAAGCTGCTGCTCTGCATAAAACTCTAGCAAGAGGTGACCATTGTCATTGCAGCTTCCAATACCATGCTTGCCTAGTACTCCTTTCCAAGCTTCAAAGTTCATGCCTACTCAGGTGTTGAAGTCACCAAGGATTATGATCTTATCATCTGCAGGAACCTTTTGAGTGAGGCAGCGCAGATCAGTGTAAAATTTGTCTTTTTCTTCAGGGTCAGCTTGCGAAGTTGGGGCATATATGTTGACGAGAACAACATATTGTTTATTGTGTAGTGGGACTGTCATGGGTTCAGCAGCAGCAGTCATTTTTCTCCTCCTTTGTAGCTGGTGCAGCGCTGTGGTTTTGATTTTGGGCCTGGGAACTGCGCTGATAACACCAGTGTTTTCAGTTATTCCTTGGTAGTGTTTTGGTCCAACCAAGGACTTTCTGAGTCTCATGTGCTGCCAGGGAGGAGGGGAAGCCGGGAGGAAGCAGAGACAGGACACCTGACCCAAACTGACCAAAGAGGTTATTCCATACCACAGCACGTCATGTCCAGGATGTAAAAACTGAGGGCAGGGACCTGGAAGGGTGGGGGTGCACCGTGGGGTCAGGCTTGATAGTGAGTGGTGAGCAGTTGTATTCTCTTTCCTTGTATTTCTCTTGTATTATTACTGGGTAGCAGTAATGATTTGTGTTATACCTTAGTTACTAAACTGTTCTTATCTCAACCTGTGGAAGTTGAATTCTTTCGATTCTCCTTCCCATCCCTCCAGGAGCAAGGGGAAGAAAGAGGGGGAGTGAGTGAGAGAGCGACTGCGTGAGTTATTGAGGTACTTAAACCACAACAGGGAGGCGTAAGGAGATAATGGGATCAGAATGACCTGTCGGCAAGTTTTCAAGTTTAGAGGCAATGGAGTTTTTAATCCTGAAGCCAACTCCAGAAAGATGACTTTCAGTTTTGGATTTGCCTGACCAATAAAGTGTATAGCCGGTACCATGTTCTTTAAGGAAATCCTCATGAAGGCAAACTTCACTGAGAGCAGCAATGTTGATGTTAAGTTGTGACAGTTCGTGGGCAATTAGAGCAGAATGACGTTCAGGACACCCACTATCCGCTGTATCAAGCATGGTTCTGATGTTCCAACATGTGAGTGTCAGTCTGGACACACCTTTGAAGGCAGGTGTATGCCTTTGCCTCTTTGTCTTTGATTGACCGCGACATAAGATGCCCGTTGGCTGCAGCTAGCCAACCAGGTAGAGAGGGAGATGAGCTTTGTTTTGGCCACCTTTTCTAGGCCTCTCCTTGTGGAGCAAGCAGTGTTCTCCTTGAAAAAGGCTGCTTGGTCATTCAGGATGTTGCTGAACAAGACTGTCATCACCTGGGTCAATCTCGAGATTGACCAATGTCCTGAACCACCTGCATGCAGGGCTGGATCTGCATCTTCCAGTGCACCTTTTCACCTACCGTTTCATCCCTTGCCTGTCACTACAGGGCTTTGCAAATGTGAGTAAACCCTTCAGGCTTGTGCAGTGGATTTTTCAGGTGAGGCACAGCGTGCACGGAACTGACGCCACCCTTTGCACCTAAGGTTTATCTGCCAGGGCCTAGTGAGCTTGGATGGTAACAGCAAAGTCCTCAGGTTGTAGGTTTGGTTACAGTATCCTTCTCTTAGATGGATGGCCTTACAGGGCTAAACGAGCTCCATCTTCCCAGATTTGAAATTAGAGTTTTCTTTCTCCTAGGATGATTGCCTGAAGGTTAGTGAGCCCATCCTGCCCATGAGCACACTTTGTCTGACCCTTCAGTTGAGACCTGTCTGGCTTGGGAGACCCTACCAGGGGCATATCCCACCAGCAGCATAGCTCTCAGCCTCACAGGGGCATGCAAGCTCTTTCCCCACAACAAGGGGTGTCTGTGAAAGAGAGTAGAGTGTACACTGAATGTAAGAGGACTACATAAAAATTTTAACTAATACTATTGTTTCAGTGTGAAATGCTAACTACTTACACTACTAACGCAATTATTTTTGCAGAAATTGCAAATTTTTATTTCCTAGTTGTATGAAACGTTGTGTCTCTATGAATTAAAGAGTTAATTATTTTGGAGATGTTATGTTACTTTGCCAATTCTTGTGATACCACGTCAAAATGTTTTCTCCTAGAAACTCCACAGTAGAGGCCTGGAACACCCTTTTAGATAAAGAATTCTTCTTAAAAGGGGGGGGAAGTGGATACAGTAAATGTATTGTTTAAAGGCAACCCTGTAAAACATTTTTCTGTCCTCAAGAATGAATGCATTAGAGAAAGGGAAATGCTTGTTTCAACCATAACTGCTTTTTAAAGAAGCAGCCCGGATCCTGATAAGCAAGAATCTAACTGGTTTCATTGAAAGCTGTATTTATTTACACCAATAAGTACGTTAAGTGCTGAGGGGTAAAATTCAAAGCTCATTGAAATCAATGGCTAAATTGCATTTGATGCTAGCAGAGCAAGAATTCTGCTTGATCTTTTCTTCTTGGTTCTGCAATGGCCTGCATGAATTCCTCCTCTGCTGCAGTCCCATTGGGTTCACCAGGACCCTGAACTATCCCATTCTTCCCATAGCATTTTATCTAACAAGGAGTAACTTGGCAGTCTTCAGCTGTAAGGAAACATTGGGGCAATGTCTGAGAAATAAAAGAAGGGCACATGCACATACCATGTAGAGGCTTGACCACGATTTTTTTCTTAGAGGTGATGTGTCTTAAGCAGTTGAAAGACAGACACAGGAGTGGCACAGCCCTCCTACTTTCTGCCCACATGGTTGATTTGCAGTCATCCTGATGGCTGCCACTTTCTTTGCTATTGAGACACCAAGTATGCTCCAGCAAAGAGGAAAGCACGTTTCAGGGTGCCCCTCTCTGCCACACCAAATACTGTGTGAGTCTGGCCTTAGCGATGATTTGAAATGCACTGTAGTTACAACCAGACTAGACCAAAGTAGCATCATTGGACTTGAAAGCATCTGATTTTAGTCTGCTGAAATTCAGAAATTAATTCGCTATGATCAAATATTTTTTCTTTTTTTATATGACTTTGTAAGAATTAGACTGATGGAGTTTCAGAAAACTAATTCATTGATGGAGCTCCAGAAAACTCGTTCTATTTTAAATGCTTGTCATTTCCAGCAACCAGCAATAGTAGATCAGAATTTAAAAATTAAGCTCGTTTTTTTTTTCTCATGAAGATACTATAGAAGTATACTAACATAGAAAACAGATAAGCAGAATGGTGGTTCACACTTTGAAGGCTTAAAGCAACAGAAGGAAGGTAAAACCTAATCCCACTCTAAGCACTTGTTACTGAAAAGTGCAAAAAATTAAAACAAATATAGAAAAACCTACACCCCGATTTATCTTTTTGCAGAAAGAAAGTGCTTACTGGCCAGCTAACGGGAACAGCTGAGCTCACCAATGTAACAGAGAAGCATTTCAGGATCTGGAGAATGTCCTTGAGACAGAGGCCCATTCTCTTGAGCAGAAGAAAAGTTTTGCTGGGAACTGCCCTCTGAGAGGGCTCTGCTATGGGCACTTCCAATGACCACTTCTAGTTCTGGAAGGATTAGAAAGACCCATTGTAAGCAGTATAATGGGTGAAAGTGTACAAACATAGCCTGAAGGAGGAAATTAGCTGTTTCACTGGAAGATTTTGGAGGAAAGTTTTTAATTTTCAAAACTGAATGTTGGAAGAGGTGTGCAGATTCTGGTCTACATTTTTATATTAATACTTTACATAAAGTTTTCTTTCTTAATAGTGACAGTTCTCTCTGTATAGACTTCCTTTTCAATTCGAGAAACTCAGTAATGTTTTATTATATTCCATCTGATCCTTTTTTTTTCCCTAAATAAACTTTGTTATTGTTAGAGTTCCCCAGCAAAACTAAAGTTATATCCATTATTGTCATTACAGTTCATGGGTAAAACACAAAATGTCAGAGGAAAGCAGGAGAAATTGTGTTTTATCTCAGTCATGGCTGACCAATGCCAGTATTTGAGACCATTTGGAAAAATGAGTAGAATTTCAAAACCCAGCAGGCTCTTACTCCTGACTTGCAAATGAAGATTTAGAGAAATGTCTGTACAGATGGATGCATACAGACCCAAGTGTCAGTTCCCATGCTCCAAGCTGTCTGGATGGGTGCCAGCTCCAGGTTGGCAGCCATATCGCTGGGTTTGCTCTGTGCTGTATTTGATGTAACATGCCCTGTCTTCTAACATATGGAGGTGGTCCCAAACAGCCCCCCCCCCCAGCAGGGCCACGTTAGCTTGCACAGAGTGCCTGGCTGACTCAGCTGCAGAGTTTCTAGACAGGAGTAGTTCTGCCTCTGAGGCTTCTCTCTTTTAACAGACTGGCAAACTGTGTGTAAAATATTTCGGATAGGCGTGCCTTTTGTATTTTAGTCCACTTATCTTTCTAGAGAATCTGTCATGATGTAACTGGTGTTCTGTAGCTTAATTTGCTACGAACACAGCTTTGGCACCATGTTTGCTTGTCCAAAACATTTGCATATCTTCAGATCCCGAAGTCTGAAGTTACACGGCAGAGAAAGCAAACTTTGCAGAACCCCCAATGCTCTTCAG